>JAPYZJ010005585.1:0-12214 GCA_030522765.1 Ophioninae sp. B BG-2022a
AATGCAAAACGCCACGTGTCTGGGAATTGCAGTCTTCAAATCGAAAAATTCGTAAACTGAAAAAAATATAATAAAAAACTCAATTTTAAAAAACTGCGTCATATTGAAGAACCATATTTTTTGTCACCTCTAATACAGTGGGCATGTGTGTTGGAAGGGAGGGGGATGGTTACTTTTATTTTTTAATTCCAAGGGGGTTGTTCCAAAAAGACAACAAATGCAAAAAAGCTATATCATATTAAACTCGACTCGACTCTCCTACTGTGTAAATGCAAAACGCCACGTGTCTTGGAATATTCGTCGATTAGAAAATTCGTAACCTCAAAAAAAAAAAATACAAATTTTTAAAAACTGCGTGCAATTGAAAAACCATATTTTTTGTCACCTCAAATAGAGTGGGTATGTGTGTATTGCGGGTGGGTGGTTATTATTTTTTATTTCAAGGGGGTATTTAAGTGAATATTATTTTTTAATTTAATTATTTTTTTTTAATTTCCTAGTCAATAAGAGAGGGGGAAATTTTACATCAGTATTGCAATTTTACATTAGTATTACCATTCTGGAATGCATATTTTATAAATATTAACCTTCAAAATTATTATTATTAACCTTTAAAAAAAAGAAAAAACATTTGACCAATGAAAACGAACCACTTTGCAGAATTCCTCCAACTCTGATCTGTTTGCTTCTTTTTTTTAAACCCAGATTTTAGCTCTTCAGGTATTTGATTTTCAACCCCATCATTTCACAGATGGAAAATTCCAAAAATAAACAATCCCTCTTAATGTCATCCAGTCTTAAAAAACGAGTGTAGAATGAGGAAAAAGGGTGATGAAGTTTATTATTGTTTATTTATTTTTTCTTCTTTTATGCACTATTTTTTATAGATCCCCCCCCCCCCCCCCCCCCCCCCCCCCCCTCCCCCCCCCCCTCCTCGAAAATAGTATTCGTTCTTTTTGTCATAGTCGATCTTTTTTCTTTTGGTCGTAAGTCCGAGGAAATTCGAACAAAAAAAGGTCGATCGAAGTCACGGAAGACCGGAACTGCGGCCTATACAAAAAAGAAAATCAAAAGAAAATTCTAACTCCGATTTTGGATGCCGGAGCACGTATCCTCACCCCCCACCCCCTCTTTTTTTTCTTTCATCCGATTTTTCATTTTCTCATCACCGGAAGCCGAAAAGTGAATGAAAGATGGATCATTGCGCGAAATTAGTTGTAAAAAGGGTCCCTAAAATCGCCCTTGCTTTGAGGAGGTACAAAAGAACGGAAAAACGTTAAACTTTTTCCTTCAATTTTCTGGGATTCCAAATTTGAGAAAATTCGAAAAAAGTCTCGTTCCTTTGAGAATCATTTGACAATTCGACGTTGGTATAGAAGAACCGGAAGTGGACCAACAAGGCTGCGCCGACAAGGGATAGGGTCTGTTTTTATGGACTTTGAGATAAAAAAGGGATAGGGCCGAGTTTTATGAAGTTTGGAATTACAAAGGGATGATAGAGATTGATTTTAACAAATTTTAGATAAAAGGGCCTATTTTAATCAATTTAGGCATAAAAAGGGACGAAAGGGCCTATTTTTATCAACTGTGGAATTAAAAAGGGATGAAAGAGTCTATTTTTATCAATTTAGGGTTAAGAAGGAACGAAAAGGCTTATAATTATCACCTTTGAAATTACAAAAGAAATAAAGGGCTTATTTTCATAAAGTTTGAAATAAAAAATAGATAAAAGGGACAAATCTCCAAATTCGAAATTATAAAGAAAAGACAGGGCTTATTTAGATCAACTTAGGAATGAAAAGCAAATGAAAGAGTTTGCGTTTAAATAAATTTGGGATTGAAAAGGGATCAAGGGCCTATGTTTATGAACATTGAATCGAAAAAGGGCTAAAAGGGCTCATTTTTTTTCAGGTCAAGTGTTTAAATAAATTTGAGATTAAGAAGGGATCAAGGGCCTAAGTTTATGAACATTGAATCGAAAAAGGGCTAAAAGGGCTCATTTTTTCGGGTCAAGTGTTTAAATAAATTTGGGATTAAAAAGGGATTAAGGGGCTATTATTTATCAACATTGAATCGAAGAAGAGCGAAAAGGGCCAAAAGGTCCCATTTTTTCCACTCAAGGTTAGCAAAGAGATTAAAGGGCTTAAAAGCGCGAATAAGCCATCAGAAATTCCAAATACTCACAAGCTCCAAAGTTCCTGCAAGTGTCCACTTATCGGTAAACCCAATATCAATATACTCGAGTATTGATCGGTGAACGCGATCATCCGAATATCAAACAGTCTCTCGTTTTCTATCTCAACGTCAAACACAATCTCGAGTCCCATAACGATGGCAAACTTTTTTTTTTCTTTTTTCTTCGAGATCTGTGCAAGTTTGTACTCTTCTTCACTGCGGACAATAATTCTCGAAAAAACGTTCGTGTGTGTCGTTCGTTCCTCGGAAAAATAAACGAATCGAGGATTTTTAACGTTTCGTTATGGCTCGAAAAGAATTCGTCGTTTCCTTTGCGCATGCGCATACACACATACACGAGCCCTTTTTTGTATTTATCTCCCTTTGGAATGAAAAAGGGCCGAGGGTGGCGAGGGGGGTGGGGGGATCGTCTAGAAAATTCGAAAAAAAAAATCAAAGGGCGTAGGGCGAGAGTTCCGTAGATCCGTTTTCATTTATGAAATATTCCATTACTTAGTCCTGAGTAAACATCAACCGCTCGTGCGTGTATTCATACGAGGATATGCCATCGTACGAGACTCAAAGAACGCACCTAAGCAAACAAGGATCAAGAAAGACAGTCACGTCTTGGCAGGGCTCGTTACGAATAGTCCCTTCGTCAAAGGGTCTTCGCCGATTTTTATTCAGGGCCCCCCCCCCCCCAGAAAGGGCCCGTCATCGCGATCCGTGATTCGTCTCGCTCCCCCTTAAAGCCGGGGGAGGGGGAGTTAAGGGAGAAAAAGGGCATGAAAAAAAAGGGATATGAAAATAGGTGGAAGGAGGTAGAGGAGACAAAAAAAGTGTCGCGATATTTCGCTGATTCGGATCATTTCGAATTTACTGAGGAACGAATTGTAAATTATTTTTTCTGGGATTTTTTTGGGGGGTTTTTTGAAAAAGAGGAGCTTGGATATTTTTGAGAAATATAATGGAAGGGATTTTTTGAGATAAGAGGGAAAAAGCTGGCTTTTTTCGAATTTACTGAGGAACGAATTGTAAATTATTTTTTCTGGGTTTTTTTTGGGGGGTTTTTGAAAAAGAGGAGTTTGGATATTTTTGAGAAATATAATGGAAGGGATTTTTTGAGATAAGAGGGAAAAAGCTGGCTTTTAAAGACAAGAATTTTTTTGTAGAGAATAAAGGGAAAGGATATTATGGGATAGGGAATATTATTTCTTTTAGAAATTTTTAGTTTTTCCAAAAAAAGGGAGAAAAAGTGCGAAAATCGTTAATCGATATCTTCAACAATCTTTTTTCACCCTCATCAGAGATCTCTTCAGAAAAAAAAACTTCAAACTTTTTCAAAATATTCTTAAATACAAAAATGCACTATATCGTAAACATTTTATCAATCCAAATGCAATGTTGCATTCCATCTTGCTGTCGTAAAGCAGAAAACGAGGACGTCTGTTTCAAGAAACGTCCCCAAACTCACAGTCCTCGAAAAAATTCTTTTCCTTTTCTCCCAGACTCAACTCAAAATCCATTTTTAAGGATTAAAGTAATAAATTATACATTCCACCCCTCTGGTCTTTTGGGCCTCCCTTCGCCTTTTTTGTTCACCCCCGCCCTTTCTCGATCGTCCCTATTCTTTTGGACCTTATTTTTGGACCTGCGGGCACACACGTCTATGTTTTCATCGTGGTTTATACGTGAACAAAAAAAAAGTGGAAAAAAAAGAAAAAAGGAAAAAATAAAATGGCTCGAGGTTTGGAAGGAGTGCGGTGACCGGTAGCTCTGAAACGAGGAGCTCAGCGAGATTTCAATCGCGGGATTAGCCGGACCGTGTCATCGCGGTATCCTGTCTCTTCGGGTCTTCCCTTTGCCAGCAATCGCTCTCCTGGTTTTCGTTTCTTATTTCGAGGGAGGGGGAGGGGGGGCATTTTTTTTCTTCGCGCTTAGGAAAGATCAATTTGTATTTTTTTTTTTCGTTTTTTTTTCGAAGCATTGATAATCGGAACGGCCTTCACGTGTGTAGACTCGAACGAAATTCGAAACGGGCTGCGAACGTGCCAGATTAGGCAGCCTGGACATCGCGGACCATTTTTCTTACACTCATGACACATGAACGGGACATGAATATTCTGGGGACTTTCCGGGCCGTGAAATCGACCAGAGACCGAAGACATGTTTTTTTTTTATTTATTTTAATGTTTTTGGATTTTTACTGGTTTTTCTGTTTTTTTTTTTGTAATTTTTAGTTTGAAAAATTGTGCAAATTGGGGACTGTGGTCGCGGATTGGACTCGAAGGCAGCTGGAATAAATAATTATTTTGCGCTTTTGAAAATCTGGAAGGATTCGATTTTTACTCGTTTGAATTAATTTTTTTTCGATTTTTATAGATTTGGGTGAGATCGTTTTTTTCGATTTTTATACACTTGTATAAAATCGGTTTTCTTTCGATTTTTACAAGGTTACAGATTTCTCCTTTTTTTTTAAATTTTTATTCGTTTGAATAAAATAATATTTTTATTTTGGTTGATTGAACGAAATTACTTAATTTTTACTTGTTTGAATAAATTTTTTTATGCGTAAAAATCTTTTAACCATTTTTATTGAATTTTCACTGACAAATTGAAGACTATATTTGCAAATAGGACTGGAGTGTTACGAGCATAAATAATCATTTTTCATAAAAAAAAATATTGAAAATATTACGTATAAAATATGAAAAAAATTATATTTCACTGCTCTTAAATAATTAAATTACTTTTCTAATTATAATTAAATTACATTAAAATTAAAATACGTAGATATAGTTTTTTTACTTTCTGGAAAAATGTTTTTTATTTAAAAAAAAAATTTTTTTCTTAACTTAAATTATTTCAAATGTACCCTCTTCGTTCAAGTGACACATCGAGGAAATAATCTCAAGGCGGTGAACTTTAAACTTGTCGTGCCTACAAAACGCCCGAGTCACAGCCCCTTCGTTACTTTCCATTTCTACGTTCGCCATTTTCCATTGATCGACTCATAGGGGTTGGGAATCGCAGAGAAAAGAAACGAAATAAAAAAGGCGAGAAAAAAAAATGGAAAACGTTTTCTTTTCGTAGTCTGCCTTCGATCTCCAGTTAACAATGCTTTCCCCTCCCCCCTCCCCCCGCCCTGCTCATACAAATGACTATACGTTATAATTTGGAGCTACGAATCGACTTTTCACTATATATATATATATATATATATATTTGGGGGCTTTTCATTGCGGATATTCTTGCACTCCCTGGAGTGACCCCACCCCATGAGCTTCTTTATGGCCTTGCCTTCATACTGGAGAACATAATGTGCTTTTCGACTGTACAAAGTTGAAAAGTTTTGAAAGATGGCTGATGGGTTTCAGCCTTATCCAGAATCTTTGGGGTATATATGTGTCAACTGATGGACGAGAAACTAAAAATTCTCGATTTTTCGATCACAGCTACGAATTTTAATAGAAAACGAAAAAATGCTAGTTTTGAAAGAAAAATTGTTCAAAAGGAGGAAATGAATAAAAATTGTCTTTTGTATTTTAAAAAATGTTGATTTGTTATCAGGTGAACTCGAATAGGGTTTTTTTTTCCTGTTAAAAAAAATGTAGATTACACTGATTTGATCGAGGAATAAAAAAATTTTTTTTTGAGGATGAATCGCTATAATTAAAAAATATCGTTTTCGTGAATTTTTCTAGCTCCTGAATCATCGAATATTTTCGATAATTCAAAAGATTCCTTTCAAAAAATACTTCTGTTAAAAAAAAAGCGAAAATACAAAATCTGTTGTTAAAATTAATTTTCCTCGTTTTGAAAACATCGAATATTTTCGAATAATTCAAAAAAACGTTTTCCTCAAATCTCTTTGAGTCCTTAAACCTGGAATATCTTCTGTGACTCAAAAATTATTATTTTTAAAAATAAGATAAATCTCCTCACTTCCAAACACCGAAAAATTGGATTAAAAAAATCCAAAATTTCATTTTCGTATTCCCCACACAAAATCAGCAAAAAAAAACTGTTGAAATTTTTTTTACGAGTGACGTGAGTGTACGAGAAAAGTGTGGATGGCTTATTCTTTTCCGGACTGGAAACTGAGTCTGGACTGACAGTGGAGTACATTGGGGGGGCCATTGGTCGTCCTGTGGGCGGAGCGGTGAGGCCCAAAAAGGGCGAAGGGCCAGTTAGGCCTTCTTTCGCCTCTGCTTTATTTCTTTTCTTTTTCCTCCATTATATATATATATATTTTTTTTTTTCGTCTTTTTTTTCTTCGCTTCTTGGACGCAGGGGATATGTGTGAGGACGCATTTTTCGAGGGCACGACGAGGGGGCAGCCCAGAAAAATTGAACACGTGCAAGGGTGAGTCAGAGGTCCTCGGTGGTCGAAAACACGATGATGGCTGGCCAAGAGAACAAGAGAGAGAAAAAGTTCCTCTTCCCCTCTTTCTCTCTTGGTCCTGTAACGTTGAAAAAAAAGGGGGGCCCTTGAAGGGCCAAAGAAGGGCTCGCGATGAAGGACGCTTGTGAGGGCCTCACCGAGATTACTCCGCAAGATAGCGATGCCCTTTCAGGACTAAAGCTTAAAATTCTCATTCTCTCAGTCTCCTCACATCCCTCCCCTCAAACCCCCTGGCCCTTAGGACCCTTGGCCTCACATATCACGCGTTTTCTATTTTTTTTTTTGCTTCGTTATTTCTCCCTTTTTTCTTCTTTTTTCTTTTTATCGCGTGACGTCAGGGGTGCGAAGAGTTTTTCCGGAAAGCCGTGCCCTCAACCACCAAAGAGCTCGTTTTTATATTATTTTTATCTCCGGGTCGAAAAAAAAAGTATTCTGTAATCTGGCCACTCGTAGGGACCTAAATGCACCCTCCGGAATACAAATACGTTTCGAGTGCGTTTGAGATATCGTTGAGGAAAATCGGATCGTTAGGTCCATTTCCGGTTGTAAGGGACACGGTTGATCGTTTTTTTTTTTCATGTGGTCGCCGGAAAGTGGCTTGGAAATTGGAGGCGATTTTTCTGTAATGAATTATGACAGGAAATCCAACGTTTTGTATTCTGTATAATGGTATAATTATGAACTTTTTAAATTATAATCAGCCATAACAATAAATTCGTATAAAATTAAATTATTTTAACGTGCGAAATTATTATTTTTCAATGTGAATATTGACATCGAGATAAAATTGGAGTAAGAAAAGTATAGGGATTTTGTATTATTTACTCTGTCAATTTTACAAAAGAAAATCAAACAGCTTTAACAAAAATACAAATAATAAATTGTCAATGTATTTTTTTAAATATTAATTTTAATATCCTCATGATTTTTCCTCTAAAAATAAAAATAAATAATAATTATAACAACGACAATGAAGAATACCGGAAATGAAATTCTATTTCTCGATTCTTAACTAAGAGTACGTTATATATTTAAAACAAATTACTATGTTCATACCTAACCCTACCAATATTGAATAAATAAATTTTAAAAAATTCTAACAATTCACTACATAAATACTGACCTTTTCATGGGGTTGAATTTTGCACCGTCCAAACGCAACGAATTTTTTATTTTTTTTCATTTAAACATTTATGTTTTTTTTTTTCATTAAAACGTTTCTTTTGCTGGAACAAAACGTGAGTAGCATTCTGAATTTTTAGACAGGACTTTTTTTCCAGGATTCATAGATCGGGATGTGTCAGTCCTCATTTCCCCTAGATCTAGTATAATCCAGCAGTTCTAGATCGAAGTTCCTCTTTCCTCAAGATTGATCGATTTTTCCTTTGTTTTTTTTTCTCCTCGTTTGTTCGCTCTTTTACTTTTCTCGTTTCGGTCGATTCCTCGTCGTCGAAGGATAGTCAGGGGGTGCAGAGGGGGAGCCCTTGGTATCCATTAGAACACGTGCATCGACCACCGTAACAAGTGCCCCATCAACCATCGAGGGCATCGAAAAAAAAAAGGAAATGTACCTTTGAGGTTTCTCTCTTTTTCCCTCCCCCCTCCCCCTATTCCTCTCTTCCTTAATGATTCTTCAGCCCCCTCCCAAATTGGTGGCGTCTTACGAGAGAGTTGAAGCAAAGTCGATTCACCGAGTACGAAAAAACAGAGAAAAAAAAAACGAAAAAAAGAAAAGAAACGAAATAAAGAAACGTTCTTCCCTGTCATTAGGGGGTGACTTTTGGGAAACGGTGTAAATTGGTTACGCGAGAACAACTAAACTATAATACAAGAAGAATCGTTACGCGATACTTTCTCCTGCCCTTTCCGGTACGAAAGGGGGTCTCTGATTGACGCCCTTTTTCTTTCGTACCATTCTTTTATTATTCGTTATTTATTTTTATTGCATAATTGCAATAATTTTTCGAGTCTCGTTAATGAAAAAGTCGAATATTTAAAAGATCAACGTATACCAATATTTTTGATTTTTTTTTTAGAATTTTGTATTGTTAATAATAATAACCGTTATTATTAAAAATACAAAATTGTTAAAAAAAATAGTTATTATTATTGTTTCGAAACGTAGGTATTATTATTATTATTATTAAAAATAATGATACGATGTAACGAAATTTAACATATGAATAATATAATAATACTAATAATAATAATAATAATAAATGTCACTTTACTTAAAGATTTATCGATTTTTATTATATTCATTGTTTATATGATTGATTATTCGAGCATATATTATTTAATGGAAATATATTTTTATTCGATTTTTTATCATTTTGCTAATTATTTAATTTATTTTCTTGTTTCGTTTTTAAATATTGTACAAGAACATAGATATTATATAAGAAAAAAGAAATGTTTTATACACATTTTTATGATGTTATATTTGAAATAATAATAATAATAATATCGATTTTTACTATAGTACCATCTTCTTCTTTCTCGTTCGAGGGATTTGACAAGGGTTGCAAAGTTGCACCGTCACTACTATTTTTATTTATTTTTTTTTTTTGAAAAAGCGTTTTCGGGAATTCTTTCGTAATTGAATTTTTTTATTCGTCTGAGATAAGTGTTTTGTGGAATTTTGTGGGGGAATCCCGGAGGGCTGGAAAAGGGCTCGCGAAAGGGCCTTTTCTCGACATTTCGTTGTTTTCAGTCGATGACCTCACAGCCTGTGATTTTTTGTGAACGGTCCTATTTTCGAGTTCAACGATCGGAACCCCTTAACGAGTATTTTTCGATCGCTTTTTTTTCTTTTTGATTATTTTGCTTGGCAATAAAAAACAAAAAAATGAAAAAAATTGACGACTGCGAAAAAGTGTTCGCCTCCGGTCTTTCCGGTCGAAGGAACCCCGACCGATTTATTCAGAGCCCTCGCAAAATATGGACGACACTGGACGACGAAAAGATCGCTTTTTTTTTCCTGAATCGCACTTCCGGTGCGCGGTATACGTCGCTGGACCAAAGTAAAAATATTTGGGACGAGTTTTTTTGGGAAGCCGAAATATCCGGGGTACAAAAAAATATCATACGCGGAGCTCTGGGTGGGCCATTTCACGGGACGATGATTTTTACTCTCCGTCTCTTTTTCGAGCCCCACCCCCTCACAGCTCTTTCTTTATCCGCCTCTTATCTTTCGTTTATTATCTTTTTTTAATTTCCGAATTGATTTTTGAAAATTTTCAAAATTGACTTTTTGAAAATTTTCAAAATTGACTTTTTGAAAATTTTCAAAATTGACTTTTTGAAAATTTTCAAAATTGATTTTTTGAAAATTTAATATTGTTTTTTGTTTATAATCATCATTGAATTTATCCTATTTTTTTTGGTATTATTTGTATCCTATTTTTGTTAAGATATCACAAATTCGTCGTAATTCTTATCCTCTCGCTCAAACAATTTCCAACCCCTAAGTTTTTCCCCCTTAATGCCATTCCGGATCATGCAATTTCTGATCCATATATGACACTGAGGAGGGCGAAAAAAATCAAGCGAGAAAAACGTTGAGGCAGTTCGTAATGGCTCGTTGAACTTGTCGTATAACGTTACCGTTCATTTTGGTCGATGAACTGTCTCAATACCCTGGCTCTGAAACAGTGAAAATGTTTTTGTCATTTTTTTAAATCATTTTTGGCGGTTTTAAAAAACCATTTTTCGCATTTTTTGAAAAACCATTTTTGGCATTTTTTAAAAAACTATTTTCTGCAATTTTTGAAAAACCATTTTTAGCATTTTTTGACAAACCATTTTTGGTATTTTTTGACAAACCATTTTTGGTATTTTTTGACAAACCATTTTTGGTATTTTTTGAAAAAAAAATTACTTATGGAATTATTTAGATAATGAATTTTTTGTTACAAAATGAACTGTCTTTTTTTCTCTGATGATTATTGGATCGAAAATTCATTTGGTAATTCGAAAATTCCCAAGCTGCTCGTGAAAAATTGATTCTTCATATACGAAGAAATCGGAATTGCTTTCCCTTTTACAATAGAGCCAATTTTGATTTTCTGGAAGCTAGTAATCGATAGCACAATATTTCTTCACGCTTTGAACTCGAGCAGTCTTCAGGATCGCAGAAATGGGATTGGGAGAAAATGTTTTAGCTGCAGCTGCTCTCGCACTCAACCATCAATCCAATCGCGATAATTTCGTGCTAGTGAGAAGAATTTATATTTGAGCCTCGAGAGCGTGGAATTTCGGTAACGAATTTCCTCGTACATTTGACGCCTCGTTTTTACGTGAACAGGCATTCGGTTACGGCTCTTACCATCTCTCGACCGAAATTCACTGCGACATACCGCACTTTTCAGTATATATATATACAGTGTGGACCGTTTAACGTGACTACCCCAAACATCGCCCTTGCTTTTAAAGTCAGATTTTTCACCGAAATATTTTAGTATACAATCATTTTCAAGGTCGTCGGATTCGACTGATAATATTTTAATGAAAAAACATGCTTCAAGGTCATAATTTCATATTCAAGGTTGTTGGATGCATTTGAAAATATTTTTATTTAAAAAAACATGTTTCAAGGTCATAATCTTATATTCAAGGTCGTTGGATTTACCTTGAAATATTTGAATTGAAAAACTTGTTTCAAGGTCATAATGTCATATTTAAGATCGTTGGATGCATCTGAAAATATTTTAATTAAAAAAAAATATATTCCAAGGTCATAATGTTAAATTCAAGATCGTTGGGTTTGCCTTAAAATATTTCAATTAACAAACTTGTTTCAAGGTCATAATGTCATATTCAAAGTCGTTGAATTATTGAAAATATTTTGGTGAAAGAAACTTTTCAAGGTCGTTATATCGTAGCTCGTCGTAAATATATATTTACATAACAATAATAATAATATAAATAAATAAAAAATAGTAAAACCCAAAAAAATAATAAAATAAATTATCAAATATAAAAAAGGTAAAAAAATAATTCAACGATTAAACTTTAAAAAAAATGTAAGAATATTCTTCGTGTTTGCACCGACCACGAATGAGCAGGTAAAATGAAGAAAAACGATTGAAAGAGATACTCCTGAATAAATAATTTCCACAAATTATCCCGTCGAATAATTTATGCCAAAAGTTCGGAATAAAAAATTGCAATTATTCACAATGAATAATGAATTCGTTGTTGGCTGACCACATTGATACCAATTGTTAATAAAACGTGAGGGCAGAAAAAAAAATGTAAATTTTTGGCGGCTCGTGTGGGTGATTTTTGAAAGGGCATCGTTAAGGGCATCGCTGATTTTGCACGGTTCGTTTTTCATCGAGCATTCATACGAGATACTGTATCGGTGAATCCCTCGTTATAAATAACGTTTAGAAGAGGACAATGGTGTCCAGCGTGGATACGTGGCCCTTCCAAGGGACGAATAAAAGAAAGAGAGAGAGAAAAGGTAGAAAAAAAAGGAGAGCATAAATTTCAAGTCAAAGGGCCATACAGGAGTGACCTGTCGTCACGGAATATTAGGCTATTGCGACGCGCATGCGCGCCCTTTTGCTGTCTGCAAAAAGGGCGACAAAGCCAAGACGCCGCCTCCCTTTTTCTTTCTCCCTTTTTTTT
>JAPYZJ010005586.1:0-11347 GCA_030522765.1 Ophioninae sp. B BG-2022a
GGAACGTGTCGTCTCTCTGTACTTATGGATGTTTTCCATGACATATAGTTCGGCGTCAGCGAGGGTGAATTTGGCGGGTTGTTGAAAAGGAGTTTGTGTTTGTAGCGATATGGTTACTTCTGAGAAGCACTTTGTCACATCACCGGCGAAACGCTGGAGTCGGCGGACGCGTTCATCCACGCATGTCAGTATACCGATAAGCCCATCAAACGAAGTTTTTTGTATGGCTCCAGCGTTGAGGGGGTGTTCCCGTTTCTTCCGTGGTCCGAGCCCTTGCTGTTGCTGCTGAATTTGAGTAGCACGTATAATGCGCTCGGCAGACATCGGTTGATTAGCCGGTTCAACATTTCACTCCGTACGATGTGGAGAAAGAAATTGCATAATTTCCAACTAGTATAGTAGGAATCGCTCCACTTTGTTTAATCGCAAAGTACTTTTCGATCGTGGGGAAGTGGGTTTGAAAGCCCAACCACTCGCTCTGGTTAAACATGAATGTGCGAGCGTGATAATTACCCGCTAGTCTCACAACCGGTTCAAAATGGTTGTTGTGCTGAGGTTGCAGACCCGCCGTGATTTTTTTGCTACCCGAATTAATAAGCGGGTAGGTGGTTCACATTAGCACGAGTAGCTTCGGCTGCGCTCGTTCCATGGGTTTTGACTCGTGGTAGCGTATCGGTAATGGAACATGGTCTAGCATAGCTTGCGCCATTCTTTTGACCGAATTTCAAAACTCTGGTGACGAAAATTGTTCTAGGGAATCGCCCGTCAGTAGGTCCGTACCGTACTGCTGGTAGAGAGTTAGAAATAGTACTGATATTTTAAGGTAATAATTTCACGCTTTATAACGCGATAGACGATGACGGCTGGTCTCGATAAGAGATCCGCGGCGGGGATTTTATATTCCGGTCGAAAAGGCTATATAAAGCGTATGATACCGGTTTCCGATTATGAAATAAAGGACAATGGGCGAATTGGTACACCCCACCAATAGCAAAGACATATATGTCGTTGGATAGGTCTTTTTAACTGGAACAACATTTACTACGACAGCTTTGTTAAAATGTTTGTCCGTTCTGAGTTATAGGTGTCAACAATAAGGAAAAAATAAATACCAATTAATATTGTAATATCTTACGTGTCTAAACGAAAATAACATCAATATCGTTATATACGTATACTATGTATTCCGGAATTATCAGTTTAAATATAAGTTAACACTAAAAAAACTCGTTTTTGTGTTTAATTCTTAAACAAATACAAAAATGAGTTTGACTATGTATCAGTAACAAAACTATTAAGAAGGTAATACGTCCGCTAACTAGATTCTTTGAGCGACCGCGGGAGGCGCCCTCCCCTCTCTAAACGGCGATTGGGGGCGCTGTTGCGGTCGTTCATTGGTACTGTGCACGAAAGTACGTTTTGTTATTTTTTATGCATTGCCTGTTAACGACTGTGGTTTGGTGTTTGGACACTGGTGATATCTATTTATATTGTAGACCCGGCTATCACTTAACACTGTTATTCGCTTTTCTCACTGCATTCGGCTATCACACTGGAATACTGAACTGTTTATCGATTCGGGTAAATGCGTTGAGATGGAAAACTTACACAACTGTGCTATGTGTAAGCGAGGGCTCTATCGCGGAAGGTACCAACAACACGTTCTAACGGACAATCTTCCAAGAGCGAAACCAGAGCTTGCTGCAGATATACAAGAAAATGCAGTATTAGAGGTTAGTATTTCTATTAGTATAATTATTTAATAGATTTGAATCTTAGCCTTGCTGTGCTCGCAGATACTCAAAATACGTATAAGCAATGATCATGAGGGTTAAACAGTGTTCAGCGCGATTACTCGTTGGTCGGGAATTATGGTTAGGAAAGTGATAATAATGAATTAGTCAATAGATGACTAATTCATTATTATCACTGACTGATCGATCCCAGTCGGACAGAATGCTCAAATCCTGTTTTATGTACCTACATATGACTTCGTCAAAGATATCTTTGACAACAAATGCAAGATGTTTATTCTGAAAGTATTAACGAAGAATGCAACCCACATTGCTATGTCGCACAAGTGAAAAACGACATTGGTAATGCCCACTTCAATAATAATAATAATGTTTACCGGCTTTAGTATCGGCCTACGTAGAATTCGATTTGAAAACTCTATTGACGTATACGTGGTCTATTCTTGAACAAAGCCGTTAGCGAAAAAGCAACGATTTTTGAAAAATCGATTATTCAGACCTCGTTTTTTTTAAAACGACAAATGACATTTGAATTATTTGACGGGTTATGCCACTTTCAGGTGGTGTTCGACAACACACGAAGCGTATGCCATCGATGTTGGCAGAGAGCTGATAAAGCTGTTAGACCACCTGCTGTCCCAGAAGTGCAAGCTAATGATCCTGGTGGATAAAATGCTAACGAACTTCATGTTCCCGAGTACAAGACAGCTTCTAACACTCCTGCGCATTGTATTTTCAACATCTGTGGTAATGACACACGACACCGAATACCAGAGGCAATTAAAATTCACATCCTTTGTGAATACAAGTTGTATATCCCCGATGCTGCTAGAGTTTGTCAAGAACACCTTGCAGGGAACAATTGGGATGAGTTGCCGGATTTTTGCAACACCACTAATTATTTTACTGCAGCCTACTTTAGTAATGTTTGTGACATACTACGAGCAGCTGTTCAACGTGGATCAAGATTGAATTTTAGAGTACGAGGTTCTATGAGTAATGAAGAAATGCATTTTTGGGTTGGATTAAATGGTGATCAATTCGATGCCATTTTGGAGCAAACTCCTTCACTCAGCCAGAGATGCAGCGATCCCAGAACTGTATTAGGCATATACTTGTCAAAACTTCGTACAGGAAATTCGGATGAAAGGCTTGCCACACTATTTAATATGTCGAGGAGAACACTGGAACGTCGTTTAACTATCGCTCGTGAATGTCTCACGAATGAATATGTGCCACTTCACCTGGGAATGGATCACATCGACAGAAGAAATGTGTTGGAGAGAAATCTATTTATTCCAAAAAAACTTGACGGCAATGACGAAAACACCAAAGCAATTATAATATGTGATGGGACTTACATTTATATCAACAAAAGTGGCAACTTTTTATTCCAGCGATAGTCATATAGCCTGCACAAGTTTTCAAACCTTCTGAAGCCATTTTTGATTGTGTGTTCAGATGGTTACATCATTGATGTTATAGGGCCATATGCCGCCACGAAAACTGATGCGCAGATAATGCTAGACATCATGAGAAATGAAGAACATCCAATGCATATTTTGCTACAAGAAAATGATGCATTTATTTTGGACCGTGGGTTTAGAGATAGCTTGGATGCAATCGAAGCCTGTGGCTATGAATGCTATATGCCTCCAAGTAAAGATCGTCAAGCGTCACAGCTCACTACTGAGCAAGCAAATGAATCACGAGCTGTTACAGTATGCAGATGGGTAGTGGAAGTGGTGAACGGCCGATTCAAACGGGATTATAAACTGCTGCGTCAAAAATATTTCAATAGGGCTCTACCACACATGTTTGTCGATTTCCGAATTGCTGCATCACTTATAAATACCTTCCACACACCAATAGTAGACAGCGTACATGCAGAAGAGTTCTGGATTCGTATAAGAGAAACAGTTGATGCACAGAATATTTTATATACCTATGTTGAAAGGGAACGTTTAAATAACCGAAGAGCTGATTTTCAAAGACTACAAGCTAATAGTATTGAAAACTTCCCAAGGCTCACCGAAAATCAAATAATTGTACTGGCTTTGGGTACATACCAACTGAAACTGGCTAGATCATATTGCGGGGAACATCTCCAAAACGGTTTATATCTTATAGAGACCTACAGAGAAAATCAACTGGATGACTTGCCAGATTACGGAATCCATGAAGACGTGTGGCTTTTACGTGGGCGCATACAGTCCCGACACGTGCGAGCACGGATATATTATTGCTACATTTTGAGTAATAATAACTGCATTGAAGGCAGAAACAACATAGTACAACACTACTGTACGTATTTGTCATGACGGCGCACCATGGGTACATGTGCGCATATTATATCTATTATATACTATTTAGCATATGCGGTTCACGAGGGATTTACTGCACCGGCAATGTTCGTAAATGACGTTATTTTAGAAAACGATCTATATTAATAAAAGAAAATATATACAATACATGTACAAGAGTGTGTGTATGTGTGTGTGTGTAGCGTGATGATGATGATTTGTACAGATAAAGATTAAATACATTAACAAGCAACGACATTAGTGTTATTTTTTCTCAGAACCTAAGATATTATAATTTTGATTAGTCTTCATTTTTACCTCGTTTTTAACCCATAACTCAGAATGGACAAACATCTCAACAAAGCTGTCATAGTAAATGTTGCAGTTAAAAAGACCTATCCAACGATATATATGTCATTGCTATTGGAGGGGTGTACCAACTTCCATACATTTTTGCCCATTGTCCTTTATAGAAAGGGTTATCAAACTTTTCCTACATCTTGCAGCTATGACTCATTTCTATAGATGCTTACGGTGTTCGCTTCTCCGGGGTCGGTTGAAGTATTCCATCTTCAAAACTTCATATAGAAGGATTGTTTACACAGGTTGGTGGACAACGTTAGTCGGGAATACGTATATACACCCATCTTGTTGTATGTAGTGCATAAATAAATGGTACGGGGTAAAAAAAATGACGATTGAGAATCCCTTTAGAAATAGGATGTTTGCACAGGTTGATCGTCAATGCTAGCCAAAAGTAAGTGTATAAACCTCGTTTTGTATAGTGCATTGACAATTGGTGCGTTTGTTTGGGTTGAAACGCGAGTCCCTCCCGAGATACGTAAATTTCCTGGCTGCAGCGCTCGATGTATACAAAAGGTTTCCAACACCTGTTTTCATAGTTCACCAGTATTAGACGCATAGCTTGGTGTTTGAATCATCGGGATAGTAAAACGGAAGGGTCTGCGCTCGAGTTCATTTACATTTCTTAGCCCACCTTTTACAGCTCGACCATTGTAGTGTACGTGGAAAACTCTCGAAAATATACGACTACTCGGGTATACTTCAGAGCTACGTTCCAATGACATTTTTAGACAACGGTCTACAAAATGCAGTTACGTCTCCGTTGAAAATTTTGGTCATGACGTACAACAAGTGCAGGCTGCGTTTACGGTGTGACCCGTGGCTTTCCACCGTTGCGCTTCCACCGAATAATACTGTCACTCCAAAGAAACTGTAGAAGATCGCAAAGCCGTAATTTGCGCGTACGCACGCACGCACGCTCGCTCGCACACACGAATACACAAACGCGCGCACGCTTACATAAAGTCACGTACACATGCGCACATGAACGCGCGAACGCACGCACGAACGAAGGCACGCACGATCGCACGCATGCACGAACACACTCGCGAACGTACCCACGAACGCACGCGGGCATGGACGAACACACGCATGAACGCCCGAAGTCACGCACGCTCGGACGAACGCACGAAGGCACGTGGGCATGGTTGAATACACGCATGAACCCACGAACGCAAAAAATATAACAAGATTGTTAATTGCATAAAAAGTTACGCGTGACATTTTAAGACTCCGCATGATTTATAAATGACCCTGTCATCTCTCGGAAGCGATATACAAGGAGGGCGCTCGCGATTTCTGCCTCATCCTTATCGTGCTACCAGAGGGGAGAACTAGTTTTGTACAGAGGTATACTTTCTACTTCGTGCGAATGGATGTTCGGTGGAAGTACCCGTGAACCTCGTTAATATGTGGTCCTACAGGCTGCGGCAAAACTGTTTTTATTCGACGTTTTTTACGGTATCTCGACCCAATGAGCAGTGTAACGTTTGATTGGATTCTCTTTTATTACGGGGACACTCTTGACGCCGATACACATACAGCTTATGGTACTGAGCAGGCGAACACCGTACTACCGAAGATAGAATTTTACGAAGGCTTACCAGACCCTGCTGCATACTCCCACGACAACGATCGGAAAAAGTTAATAACAATCGACAACCTCATGCGCTAATCACCCAACGGTATGATAGTAGATCTATTTGTGAAGGGCAGTCATCATAAAAATATCAGCGTGATGTTTTTGACGCAGATCATTTTACACCAGGGCTCTGGACAGCGAGACATTTCTTTGAACGCGAATCATATAGTCATTTTTAAAAACTCTCGCGATCGCGCACAAATTCAGTATCTCGCCAGACAAGTTTTTCCCAAAAACCCGAAATTTCTCGTTGAAGCTTACCACGATGCAATAATGCGAACGCACGGGTATTTACTTTTGCATCTAAAACAATCAACGCCGGATGATTTCCGTTTCCGCACTGGGATATTTCCGGATGGTGCACGGACCGAGGTGTATGTGCTGAATCTTCAACGCCGGGGATAACGCATACGGATCATTTGTATAGCTCAGTAGTTTGTAACGCAGTTTGCACTCGTATAACCGCGTGTGGGGACTACGATCGCGTCAGTGGGTCTCGCACCACCCTGAGGGTAATATCGAGCATGGCTAATTCGGAAAAAAAGTCTGCGCTGCAGGAAAAAACAGAAAAGTTGCGTTACGCGTTTACAAAACGCCACCTCGCACTTCTTAATGCGTTGTACCATGGGAGTTTCAGCGATCGCAAAGCCCTGCTCAAAACGGCCGATAAAGAGGTCATCAACGCGCATCTGTGAATGCGCGTTGCACATCTTGCGCGGTGTTGTGAATGTAAAATCGACCGTTACAAAACACCTAAAAAAATACATAAATACGCTACGCGCGCTCGCATCAACGAGGGAGCGCGGATTGAAGCAATCGGGACGGGGTTGGGCGTGGAAAGCAAAGAAGCGCATCATCCTGCAAAAAGGCTGCGGTAGTTTTCTGGGTCTTCTGCTGACCCTACTCATCGACCCGCTACCCGGGAAATTATTATCTAGCCCACAGAATACCCGGCAATAATGCAGCATGCGAAAAAATTGATTTTGGTCGATCAAGCAGAGTATCAGCAGCGCGGAGGAGGGCGCCTATTACCGTCTAATTCTTCTACATCCCATGCTACACCTGAACCACAACGGGAGGGTATAAAAACACCTGGTAATGCGATATCGCGCCTCGACCAGGAACTTTCAGATATTCTCCACTGCGATCAATTTAAGAATGATCGAGAAAGGTGGGAGCGGTTTTTCCCCTTCTTTCAAAGGTATCTCTTTCTGATATCATCACTGAAAAAAACGCTGATTAAACAAACTCGCTCTACGGAGTTTGGGAATGACTCTACGGGTGGCATGCCCGTGGACGATATTGTCAGTAGTGTACCAGCGACGTTTAGACGCGGGCATTACTCGAATTTATGCAAATATCCGAAGGAGAAACGCCGGATATAACTTGGCATACTCCGGGTCGCGTGAATATATACGATCAGTCATTAGCGGCACTCACATTGTCGATCTTATGTTCTGCGGGAACAGTTGGGCTCTGCTGATAGGATCGCCAGACTAACGAGGATAGTAGGTCAAATAACGAACACGACGTGATTAATGATTTTAATCGAGATAAAGCCCGATTTATTGATACGCAACAAATGAAATACAAAATCCGTATTTATCGGGGTCGATAGGTTGGATACGCTCCTAATCTACTATTCGCAGCGTACCGTTAGTGCACGCGTTTTTGAAGACTGAGAATTTCGAGACGAGACGCGCGGAGTCGTCCTTCTTATTCTCGCTCTTGTTCCGTACAGACTGCCGTGGTTTTTCCGATCGGGCCCTGAGAATCCTTTTATCCCCCTCCAAGAATGTGGACATTTTTTGGCGAACAGTTGATTTCGTTAACGAACGTCGCAGTTCGACGGCTCGGCGTGGGAAAGTGTCGAGTCGGGCTAGACGCATTTTCTGGACCCTTTCGGTCGCGATGGCGACAGCTCGGCGCGCCAGAAACTATAAATTTGCAGGGGAACTACAGAAATGATAGGGCCCTCGTAAAAGGTGACACTTGGGGCTCCAACGGCAGATAAGTTTTAAGCCATGCTGATTGCGTTCCCACCGCTAGGGCCTAGGAGAGAGATGTCGGCGTCTAACAACTCGAACGATGCACGTTCGTCGTTGTTGAAAACCCCACCAGTAGATTGAGGTACGTCCTCGTTCCTCGACATCAAACTGCGTAAGAGCATCTTCTGATGAGCCCCTTGGAGCTTGCCTAATCGTCTCTAGGCCTTAACCTGGTGGTTTTAACCTTAGCATGGTGGTTTTTCTGCAACAAACTCGGAACAAATATCCCTGAAAGGTGTTCAGTCAGATTTTATATGGTCTATCCGTGAACGACTCGGGGTTTTTCCGAATAGGTCAATGCTTTTTAGTAGCCGTGGTCTTTCTCGAGTTGGCTCGTCGTCCTGCAAGTGCCTTCGGAAGGGTTTTGTGTTCCCCGTATGGGCCATGCAAACTCGTGGTCGCAGTTTGGTGGGGAAATGATAAACCATTTGATTTTTCTCGTGATTCACGCTTATCACCTGGTAATGAACGAGCCACTTGTTCGAGAGACCATGTGCAGGAGCCTTATTTCGGGCAAGCATCCAGTCCTTTCACTTTGTACAGCGGCATCGGGTTATGTATAGCACTGTTGACGTATGTCTGATGTTTCTCGCGCGCTACCATCCGATGGAGTCTGTATTGGTATAGTTGGTTCCAATGCTTCTGCTTTAGTTCATCAAACCTTTGTTGGAGCGTTGATGTATCCAGTTGCTCAATAGCGCTCGGATAGTTGGACGAATGTATAAACATGACGTTAAATGGGGTGTCTTCAATCGACGTGTGAAAGCTGTCGTTGTACAAGAAGGCGATAGCGTTCATCTTCGTATCCCAAGTCGTGATGTTGTTCGTGCACATCGTTCGAATTAAATCGTTCAAGACTCCGTGCATTCTTTCAATAAATCCATTTCCTTGCTGGTGATAAACCGTCGTTTGTATTGCTTTGACCCCCATGACTTCATTGAAATACGTCATTAGCTTGTTGTTGAACTTCTTTCCGATGTTACTAAGACCGAGCTTTGGCGCCCCGAAGATGCAGATCCATTCGTTGAAGAGGGCTGTAAGAACTGTCGATGCCTTCTTGTTTGGAATAGGGGTAAGTCTTACAAACTTCGTCAACGTACACTGGATATTGAGAATATACTCATTTCTTCTCCTTGTTAATGGCCTCACGATGTCGATGGCTGTTTTCTCGTTCGGTTTCCTGGCTGTATCCATCAAGACAGCTGAAGCGACTGGTGGGTTCCTGTCGGTCTTGTATTTTTGGCAGATAGGACAATTGGCTATAGATTCACGTACCGACTCTACCATGTTGGTCCAGTAGCTCCTGCGTTGTAATTTTTCGAGGGTTTTCGTCATTCCGAGATGTCCCACCCGATCGTTGTGTACTTCTCGTATCCGTTTATCGTATTCCTCCAGCTCTGGCTCTGGGATCCCCGTTCGGCAAAGCTGGAAAGCCCTGTCGTTCAATTCGGCAGCGAGTTCTTTTCTCTCTCGATATCGTCAAGTTGCGCCATTGAAAATTGTTCGGGTGAGGCAAGGATTTTGAGGTATTTCTTCCCCCGTTGGTTGTGACCTTGGATTAACTGGTACAATCTTCGGTTCCAGGTGCCTTCCTGATAGTGGAAAGGCGTTCCGTGTCTTCGCTTCATTTCCTTGTTCATACGTTTATCCCGCGTTGGTTTTTCAGGTTCTTGCTTGGTGAAAATAATCCATCGGGATCTGTCCCTGGGGTAGTTCGGTCAGCTCGTTAAGCCTTCCCTGATGCAAGGCTAAATTGTTAACCCTCAGAATGATGTCATCAAGATCGTCGAGTTTGACTCGCGGGCCTCGTACCCAGCTTTTTGGTTCTGGCTCAGGCTTTTCAGTGTTCCGACACATTGAACGATTTTACGTATAGCTGGCCCTCGTTCTCCCGTTGGGGTTGATACTCCATTGATCTTCGATTCGCGGGGTACCCGTGACAGTGCGTCGGCTGCTTGGTTTTCGCAGCCTTTTTTGTACTGGATGTCGAAGTGGAATTCCTCAAAGCGAAGCCTCCATCAAAAGATTCGCGAGGATGGATCCTTGATGTCGGCCATCCAGACGAGGGCGCAGTGGTCGGTCTGGATCAGGAACTGGTATCCTAGGAGATATCGGCGCAATCGTTGTACCGACCAGACGATCGCCAGCATCTCCTTCTCGGAGGTTCCATAATTCTTCTTCGCAGCGTTGAGGGCACGAGAGATACAATATACTGGGTGTCCTTCTTGAGAGAGGACCGCTCCTAATCCCTGATCTGAGGCGTCGGTTGTGAGCGTAAACATCTTCGTGAAATCTGGGCGTCGGAGCGTGGGCGATGTGATTAGGCACGATTTCAATTCGTCGAATGCGTTCTGGCATTTTTCCATCCATTCGAATCGGGCGTCCTTTTTCGTGAGGTCGACCATGGTTCGGGCTATGTGCGAAAAGTTCTTTATAAAGCGCCGATAATAACCTGCGAGTCCCAAAAATGACTTGACCTCTTTTGGGTTGGTTGGTACTGGGAAATCTCTGACGGCTTCGCTTTTTCCAGCGTTCGGTTGCACGCCGGCGGCTGTGATGATGTACGCTAGATATTCGACTTCCGGTAAGAGATATTTACCCTTTTCCGGTTCCAAAGTCAGTCCACATTTTCGTAACGTCTCGAAGACGGTAATCAGGTTCTGGTTGTGTTCTTCGATAGTTTCTCGAAGATAATGATGCCGTCCATGTAAACCCAGCAGTGTTTGTGATTCAGTCCGACTAGGCACTGATTCATCATCCTCTGGAACGTGGCTAGAGCATTTTTCAGGCCAAATGGCATTCGTTCATATTCAAAGTGCCTTTCCGACGTGGAGAATCCTGTATACTTCCTTGAATCCTCGACCATCATTATTTGATGAAATCCGGCTTTTAAATAGAAGGCGCTGAAGAACTTAGCATTCCCGAGTGAGTCGAAGATGTCCTCGATGCGAGGCATGAGATAGGCGCCCAGTACCGTATTTTTGTTTAATTTCCGGAAATCGATGACGATGCGCCACTTCTTTTCTCCATCGGGTCCAGGTTTCTTAGGGCCGACCCAGACAGGTGAGTTGAATGGTAACTCGGATTTTCTGATGATACCATTTTTTAGCATATCAGCTACCTGGGTTTTTATTTCTCGGCGGTGGGCGTGGGCTGTCTTGAAATTGCCGATGTTGATTGCTGTGTCATTGATTGGTATAATCTTGTGCTTCACATGCGGTGCGGCTGGTACGTCTT
>JAPYZJ010005587.1:0-20985 GCA_030522765.1 Ophioninae sp. B BG-2022a
AAAAGTCACGAAAAACCCCCCAAAAAAAAGAAAAAAAAAAAAAAAAAAAGAAAAACAAAAAAAAAGAGAACTGTCGTCAAAGAGCTTAAAAAGCTCCTCACTGCTCATCGGTCCACCTCACTGCACTGAGCTTTTCCACGTCATAGCCACGCCGATATATATACATATATCACTTTTCACCGAAACGAAAATCTCATAGCTCACTCGCGATATCACACAAGTCCCCGTCCGGACTTATCGGATCGAAAATTTAAAAAATCTTTGCCGATCTTCGAAAATACGATATCCGAGATAATCGAAGATTTGAAAATCGCGAATGGGTGCACGTATCTCCTCTTCGAAGGGCAGGTGCGTACTGTGCTCCTCTGAGGGTCGTCAACGAGTGTTATATCGGGTCTCCGAGTACCGCGTGTTCATCGCACTCGCACACACGTGCTTAGGATATCTCGTCGAAATGACACGCACACACACGAAAACATACGCAGAGACACGAGTACACGCACGAACGGGGAATGAGAAAAATCGTATACGACATGTGTATATATATATATAAATACAGACACTTGGATACAAAACGAGTGTGTAAGTTTGCAAAGATCGCGACCGGGGTCCAAGTGCTTAGTGTCTGGCGAGAGTGAAAGTGAGTCTTCGCTCGAGGGAGGTTCGCGTTGGTCTGACTGGAGTTTGGCGCTGTCGAGTCGTGGTTACCTGGCCCCGGTCGTGCTCGTCGTGGGCTGCAGCCCTTGTGAAGCAGTTTTCGTGTAGTGGGGGATGTTAGGCGAACGGTCTGTTGTGCTCTCCGGCTGCTGCTGGCTCGCCATGCGTCTACGCCCTGGCTTCTTGCCTGTAATAGTACACCAGTCCCCTCGTGTATGAACGTGTACACCACATACGCGATTGTGAGGGACATTCGAGCTTGAGTTTCTTGCCGCTTCGTTTCTTTCTCTCTCTCATACTTTTGCCTCTATCTCTCTGTCTCTTCCCCTCTCTCTCTTTTTCTCTGCGGTTCTCTCTCTCTCTCTGCTTCGAGTTCATCGGATTTTCAATGTTGGAGGTCACTGACAAGCGAGCGCTCCCTCGTCGGCACAATGCCCGATCGGGGCCCCCGCCAATGGCAATTGGGCCCGACGCTCATGTCTCGATCCGGATTGGACGCTCGGGTTCCCCTCCCACCGTTGAAGCTCTCGCCCCGCCAACGGCCCGGCGCTCGCCTCCTATCGCTCCTTCCTATACGAGCCCGAGCGTGAGCGCGCGCGCGAGGAAGTTCATCGTCCGAAACCTTGACTGAATTACCCCGCGAGAACGGCCAAGGCCAATGCGCCCTCTCTCGCTCCCGCGACCGACGCGGAGAACCTCTTTCTTCGCCGCGACTCTTCCTCTTCCTCCTCTCTTCTTCTGGTCTCTGGCCTTCGGGTGCGGACTTTGCCCCCGTCCTTCTCCCACACGTTTTCTCACTCTTCTATCAATCGCTCTCTCTCTCTTTCCTTCGCGCTCTCTCTCTCTCTCTCTTCGTTGTTCTTCACGGATGTTTTCCTCGATTTTTTGTGGCAAGGATTTCAATCGCGGATTCGAGATGGAAACGCTTCATTTGGAGCACCGGATTATCATTTTTTTTCAAATTAAGGGAATTCGCGTTGCTGAAAGATATTAGTAACGAAATCTCTGGCTACCGTGGTCCGAGTGGCTTTTATGGTGACGCGGTATTTGGAAAATCCATTTGAACATTGGAAACATTGGGATCCAATTGGATTCTTCACTGTTTCATGCGGTTAATTCCATTTGGGAATCCTTGTCTGATACGAATCGAAAATACGTGACCAATCAACAGCAGAATCAATTAAAAATGATAATAACAGTGAATTTTCAGTGATGATGTTCGAACTGACTTTTAAAATATTATTTATCAACTGATTTATACGGTTTTTTTTTCAAATAAAATGTTGACTTCTCAAAGATTCGCTAACTGTTTTATATTTATAAACATTGGTCGGAAAATTCAACGTACAGAATACAACGGAATCCATCAAGAATCGTTAGACACTCTGCTGGACCATATAGGCTTCCTTCGGGATACGAATTGGGTTCGTAAATTGGATTCCAACGGGGGAGTATTTCTTTCAGTGCAGTAATGAAATTTAACGACCCATTGGATCCCAATCAGGCAGAAAGTACGAGAATGACAATCCAATTGGATTCTTGATTCCCGCACGGGTTTTATTTTTTTAATGGATGAGCTTTCGTTTTGCCGTTTTCTTTTGGGGACGTTTGGTTTTACGATGTTTTCGAGAGGACGGGTGAACGGCAAGGGTCCGTTGATCGCGACCGATCATGATCGTAAAGAGTTCGATGTCTGGTGGCTTCACTCGACACCCCTCAACGTCGGATCGTTCGAGTGAACGTCGTTCACTCTCGACTTCGTCGCGACACCCACCAGTCTCCGCCTCGACTGTCATCCTCGAAATGAGCCCAACTTCGTGAAACGTTGCTCGCCGTGATCTTCCCAACTTGTCATCGTTTCACAGTCACGAGTGTGCATTCCGAGAACGAGGTTTGCGTACGAATCGTGTAACGTACCGGTCGTGATGCCGATATTCCGATGGCCATTGAACTGCAACTTGCTTGCCGTTGCATCTTTGTTGAATCGTTGAAACGCAACGAATCGAAATATTTATTTATTTACACGATTTGAATCAAATGACAAACTCGATTTGTAACTATAATTGAAATGTTTTGACGTTTTCTTGTTGGAAATTAACGATTTGCATTTGTTTAACCGAGTAATGATAAAAATTGCAAATAGTTAATTAAGGAAATGCAAAGATCGTTGCTTTACATGGAAACTTCAATGTCCTTGTCAAATTTATTTTCTTTTTCTCTCTGCTCTGCTCTTCCAGTCTTGTTCTCTTCGTGATTCGAAAATATATTTCACCCTCCAGATCTTTACAATTTATTTTTTATTGATTGATAAATAAATTGATATTTATTGAGAATTGATTAATAAATGATTGCTTTTTATTTATTGATTTTTTATTGATATTTTATTTAAATTGACAATTAAATAAAAAATAAAATTATAATTCGTTAAAAAATTAATATTAATTATTTATAGTAATCAACAATATTTTGTATTTTTTCTCGTCGATGCAAATTTCATGTTTCGTCAAATTTTTTGTTTCGTCAATCCAAATTTCATTTTTCCGTAACTCTGGTACAGTGAAATTTCGAGTTCGTCACGATTCGAAGCGACAAGTTTGGCAGGATTGATTCACGTCGCCGGAAACGACGATAATTGTAACCGCAAACTTCTACGAATTTTTTGGACGATCGACTTTTTTTCTCCGTTCGTCCCTCCTCCCCTCTCTCTCTCTACTTCGTTTTCTCGGCTCCTTTCTGATCATCTCTCTTCTTTCTTTTCTCCCGAGCACTCTATCTCTTGCTTCTTCTTTTCAGCGCTAAACGGAGTTGCTGACGTTTTTGAAAGTTCGAGCTGCGGAGTTAAGAGTTCGCCGAACTCTCGACAAGGAGCATCGAGCTTAATAACGCTGATGTACGTTTCGATACTACCGCGTGTGTGTATATATATATATATATATATACATATAGGTGGGCGGCGCATGCGCAATATCATCGCGATTCGCAACCCTCTTTCTTTCCGCCCGCGTTTGTCGACGCGAGCAATTGTTTGCCTCGTTTACTACTTTTTCATAATTCGTGAATGCGTACAAATTCGTGATGACATCGAACTTGATGTATCATTGATAACTTTGTTGTTCATCATTACTATTACAGAAACAAAAATGGAAAATCGATCTCATTTTTCAATCTGAAAATTCAATTTAGCAAACTACTTCAGGCGTTTTCAACCCAAACAAACTGACTTTTCTCAAAACCGAAAAACATGAGGATCAAATTTCCAAAAAAACAGTCGATATCTCCACAAAATCGTAATTTAAGCGTATTATTTTTAATCTAAATAAATAAGTTCTAGGAATATTTTTTGCAAGCGTTGGTGGCGGATAGAGATTTTTGGATTGACATCAATCGAATCTAAGAATTTTTCACCGCACTCAATATACCTAAACTTACAATTAAGTTTTCCTTTTTTTCGAGTTGATACAGTTCCGTTTCCAAAAGTTGGAAAAACGTGATGGTGATGGCGAGATAATCGATTTTGGGTGAGAATCAAATTTCAACGTTGGTCGAGAATCTATTTGATGGAATTAGCGAGACAGGGAAGCCAAAAAAAAAAAGGATTGGACAGACGGATGCTCTTACGAGATGAGTATATAACGCGGAGGCTTCGTCAGCTCCTGTATGAGAAAAGAGACAGAGAGGGAGAGGGAGAGAGGGAGACTGCGAGCAAAACTCGTCGAAGGACATACACGAGGAGGCCGTACAGGAAGAGAGGTCCTTGAATCGGACACCGAACCTTCCATACGTGTTGACTATCTCTATACAGTCTCTCGTATATCCTACACAGGTCTCACGACCTCCTGGTTTGCCTGTACGCTAGAAAAGAACGAATGTCCGAAAGCAATGAAATTTCTGAGTTTCGGAGGACTTTTTCGCTCAGTGACCAACCAAGGACTCGAGCGCGTTTGCAAAACGAGACATTTGCTCGTCTCCGTGTATCC
This sequence comes from Ophioninae sp. B BG-2022a, assembly GCA_030522765.1. Lineage (NCBI taxonomy): Eukaryota > Metazoa > Arthropoda > Insecta > Hymenoptera > Ichneumonidae > Ophioninae sp. B BG-2022a. The sequence goes on from JAPYZJ010005587.1 coordinate 4,635, forward strand.
GTGTATACGACATGGAGGATAATAACCGCGGATGAGAAAAATGACCGAGAAAATCTATTTCCGAAGTCCCTTTCCTTGTTTGCCACCAGAATTCACGAAGTTGGGTAAAAACAGAACTTTTTTTTTGTTGTTGTCCCCCTCCGACGAATAGCTATTATTGGGGATCGTCCCGCTTTTTCTTTGCCATATATTTATTGGCTTCGTACCGGCACTATATATTTCCTCGCTTTGTGTTTCGAGGCAATAAAACGGCCGAGTCGCAACATCGCCTACGAGCACGCGCCACTTCGAATGCACCGATTTTTCGTTGCGTAAAAATTAAGGTACGACTGGATTGAGGCTCCGACAAAAAGTTAGCTCTAAATCAGAAACTCGTGGGTTTATGAGTTTGGATCGTGTATGTGAACTGCAAATAGCCTGGAAAAATGCTCATTTCATGATTAATTAATATATTAAGTATACTAGGAAATTTTTATTTTCCAGTATCAGTGATTTTTCAAGTTTAATGTAAATATTCGACGATATGTGTATTTGCTTTAGTGAAGTTTTGCCAGTTACTGTACATCTGTTCCAACAGTCCGACAAAAAAATTTCTCTATTTATAATCTTAATTTATACGTTAAGATAATCTTATTATTATTCATGTATAATGAGTTTTTCAATAATTGCTGATTGAGAAATATAATTTCAATCAATCTTTCTTTATCTGCTATTTCATAAATTGTCTAATAAATCTCTTGATCCTTAATCTCGATCGCACAATATTTTTAGAATCTTCCGCGATTTAGTTGCATTCGTTTTACAACCATTAAAGTTTGCAAAAGCTGTTTTTCCATAAGAGACCTTGTTTAATTCATATATTTACAACTACTGAATTATTCAGCGAAAAATTCTAAAATAATTAATATATGATTATTCCATCAACAACTATCATACCTCAATCTCAACAATTTCATCGATTTTTGAAACCCATTCAATAATACTTTAAACAATTCAGTGAACCAAAAAAAAACATTGACAGTTTGGAGGTTTCTCCTCTAAAAAAATATTGTCAAGAATCTTTTCCTCTGTGAGTTTTAAAAAACCGTCCAAAATTGGTTTCTGCCACGATAGGATTAGCTGGTTCAGGGAGAGGGATAGGGGGGCACTAAAATCAGAGCGAGAAGAGCGGAAACGAGAAAACCTTATTTTTTGAGAAAACATTAATCCTTGAGCCGGAGATCGACGGTCGGTCTATATCATCGAGGAAACACGATATTTTTCCTCGGTAAGTAAACTCGTATCCCTTGAACCATTCGGGCCCTAAAGGACCATAGAGTTTTCCGAGGATAGAAGGAAGGGTAAGAGGAAGAGCCCGATTATGACCTGGCTAGGGTAATTCTACGGGGAAGGGTAAAAAGAGCCGGTAAAGTTAAGGGCCTTCAACCCTTCTCGCGCGAGGCAACCCTTTGACCTCGATTGGCTTGTCCTGCGACAGAACTCCTCCTCCGTTTACTGTTCTGAAAATAAACTTTTTTTTTTCTTTCGCTCTCGTATTTCCTCCTTTCTCCTTCTATCTCTCTCTCTCTCTCTTCTTCGGTCACTCCCACCCTGCGGAATTCGATGACGTTTACTGCACTTCATAAACGCATAAAATTGTAAACTTTCTCCGTTTTGTTCGCGCGAACGACGAGGTTGACGACAGAGAGTTTAACGGTCAACGAGATCCTCAGGTTTGTCGGCCGCGAATTTTTCGACGAAAAATAGGAAATACGGAGGAGGATGCCCTCAAGAAAAATTGTACGAGACCCGGTGTAAAGACCCGTTTCGGAGTTAACGTTCGACCATTATCGACGCAATAATTTATTTTCATGATTTTACGATTCCCCCATTACGAGGAGAGACTCGACCTTCCATCCATCCATAGCACTCTCTCTCTCTCTATGTCCCTCGTACTTTTTTTTTCTCTTTCGTCCCTCTCGCTCACATTATTTTTACAAACTCGTGAACGACGATTTATACGAGTGTTAAGAGCTTTTCGAGTGACGACAAAGAGAGGTGATCGTCGGACGCATGAGTTTCCTTGAAAACGGCTGATGACCTGCGAAACGTGTGCCCATTTAATATGCAACCCGAAAGACGCGAGGCGAGCGATGAGCAACGCGTGGCCCGGTAATGTTTTACAGCGAGCCTTCCTCAAATTTTAATCGATTCGGGACGAACGTAACACTCGTTACGACTCGCGCACGTGCTGCCTCGACTCGATACCATGTGTCGTTTCCTCGACTCTGTACACCCGTGTACTGCTCGGCGTTCAAGAGACGGCACATGTGATCGGTAAAAGTGGAAACGAGGGGAATCTCCCGTTCACGGAGAAACAAATCGCCTGTTTTCGGTTCACTCGTATTCGAAATTAATTCTGGTGCGTTTTGGTTACCTCGAATCAATCGGCAACCAAAATCCGCAATTATTTCGTTTTATTAAACAGCATTATTTTTTTTATTCATTTTCAATCAATAATTTTTAATATAGGTCATTTGGATCGAATGCTTTTGAATGAATTTAATGTCAATTATTTGAATTTGATCTAGTTAAATATTGAACTGATTAAATCTATCAGTTGAAATCATTAAAACGGATGAAAAAACGAATTAATGTAATGTTTGCTATAAAACTAATTTCGTTAACTATTCATTCATATATATTAATTGTATTTTAATTTTACTTTGGTTCAATGGTTTCATTATTCTACGCAGGCAATTTTTTGTCAATTGACATTTTTTTTATTGCTATCTTACATAGTATTAGCAACAATATAAATTATACATATTTTTTAAAAGCTACACTTCTAGTATATTTTTTTCTCGATCAATTCATTTGTTCTTTACGTTTATGTATTTCCTGATAATTTTTTCACTTTTATAATTATCGAAAGAGAGATTTGAAAAAAAAAAGCGTTTACGATTTCGTTATTTTTCAATTTGACAAATGGAGCGACGTGAAAAAAAGAAAGCATCGCCATTGGTCAGGAATAAAATTGAAAATAAAAATTGAGTAACTGGGCGTCTCGTCGTAAGAATCTGCATCTCTTCGTGTTCTGGTTTCGTTTCGAGATTAAAGCGATGAAAAAAAGCAGACCTTTCGACGATACCAGAAGTGTCTCGTGCACTCCCTCTCCCCGTTCTGTATTCGAAGCCAATTGGCGTCGAACCCACCTCGAAATGTCACCCCGAATACGATCGATAAAACATTCCCGATGGACCAAAGATCGCGTTCGTCATACTTTTTTTTTTATAATCGGAGATTATTGACTTTACATAAGAATTGTCCGGATGACGGATTCGGGTGATTTATGGCTTGGTTGTTTCACGATTAGGCACGCGTCGAAAAAGAGGCTGCAGGGAGAGCACGGGAGAACCCGTGCGTCGCTAAGCAGCTGAATATATATTCATTCGAAATTCGTCGTTGGACACCCGGGATTGACGATGTCTCCAGTTCGTCGCTCCCGATTTTTCGTCCCGTAACAACGCGCCTCGAAAACTCTATAATTGAGCAGTAAAGAAGAAAAGCTCGTTTACTATAATCCGTAAATACTTGATGACCTCAAAGGGGACATTTCATCTTTACCCTGTTTTTTTACTTCCTGTTCGTTCATTTTTCTTTTTTTTTTTTCGTTATATCCGTCTCTCTTTTGTTCCACATCTGTAACGGGATGATTCATCCTGTTGACGTAATTGCTTTCGTTACGTGAACACCAAGATTTAGATTCGAACTTACTTTTCGACGCAAAAGGGCAGCGACGGTTATCCACGATTTCTAAGTATTTTTTTTTTATTTATCGTTACTTGAAAAACGCAAAAATAGATTGGATTAATATATACGAATGATATAAATAAATGTATCGTTAAAAAAGATAACTATCGCAACGCTTGTATCCAAATTATTTTAGATTCGAATTTTACATCGTAGAATATCTTTTATTTCGAAATTATTCGACTTTATTATTTTAGAATTGACTATTGGAAGCAATGTTCTGCAAAAAGAATTTAGATTTGAAATAATCTCAATTGTAAGGAATTAAAAAAGAATCTTTGTTTCTATTATTTTAGATTATAATTTATCCAAATCCTCTTATTTAATTAATTGAGGTCAATTAGATTACATAATTTAATCTTTTCTAATCTTTATGTTTATTATTTAACTTTATATAATTGTAAACTATTTTTCTTCAAAATTCTTTATCTTCATTATTTTACATTTAAATTTTACATCATTGGAAACAATTCTTTATCTTTGTCGTTTTAAATTCGAACTTGATATTCACAGGAAAAAATCTTTTTGAATTCTCGATTTCCATTAAAATTCAAAGTCTTTTCAACGGCGGTAAAAAAACACCATTCGACTCTGACGTCAATCGAAAGGGGGCCTCCCCGTTCTGATCGACGTCATCATCAACTAAGAATAATAGTGTAGTTCCAAAGTGGCCCAATCGGTACACATGAATGATGGCGGTATTTTTCTACGGGGCAAACAAAACCAAACGAACGTTGAATTTTACGATCGTTTTGGTAGTCTCGTATCGAAGGATCGTCGTAATCGTTGCGTCAGGTGTAGGCTCGCGAGGCGTCGTGGAAAATTGAGGATGGCTAACGTCGCCTCGGCTCGGAGTACAATACACTTCCGCAGTGGGCGCTGCGTCTACGCAGGGTATATGAGTATAACGGTGCGCTCTTGGCACGTCACGGACGTGCGTGTGTGATGTCACTGAACCTGCAGTCCGAGCTCCGGACGCGTCTATAGCGGAGTGAGAATCAACAGCCGATGACTCCCTCGCCTTTATCTGTGTATACGTAAATACATTCTACGTCGAGGCTCGAAGTGGTCTTGGTAGTCGTCGGTCAGTCCATACCGGTTTTGGATTTTCCGGCCTGTACGAACGATATTTCTAACGATATCGCCTACCGCGACCCTCCGAACTTGATTTTCCACATTCCTTCGAAAATGTTTATTTTTTTTAATCCTGCAGAACTCCGGAGAAAGCACGCTGGGAAAAATGGTCACCCAGTCCCGAAAAACTTGAGGAAGGTTAATGGATCTCGGCTCGACCCAAACAAACCTCGCTTTCGTATTTTCCTGTTGATCAGAGACGACCGAAATGTCGTCCTACTTCATGAGTGAATTTTCTTTTGGCCTATTCAGAATGTGTTGTGTCACTCGATCGTTTGAATTTAGTGTTATTAAAAAATTATGATGTTTATTTGCTCAAGAACCATTGGATAATTGGGAAAATCGTTTCGTTTTTAATGTTTTATTTAAAGAGGTTTTAGATCCTGACTAAAATCGTTATTTTCATAATTATCTTTTTTTATCCCACAGCCTTTTGTTTTCTTTTTTTATTGTTTTATTATTTTTTATTCCATTATTATCCAAATCCTATTTGGATGTGTTTTTGTGTCCCCCTGTGTCTTTGGAATAGCAAGTGCTTTTTTCATGAATTTTTTGAAATTATTGTTGGTTCAAAATTCGAAAACCACGAACAAGTTCCTATAGCGTTAATAGTCATTAGGGGAAAAGTGATTTTTTACGACATTAGCGACGGATGAAAAACATTGACATTGCGTTTCAATCACATTGGAGTTAATCGGATCAACAACGAGAGGATACTTGCTAAAACGCAATCACGATTGTCATTCGCCATTATCACGCAGTGGAATTTCATTTAATATCGCAGGAGTCATTGCAAACGAAAAAAGTGTATGGGTAGAAAAAATCCAGAAGTGCGTTACGAAATGGCATTAACGCGCGTGCTTCGCCGGATGATTATTCTGCTGTTTCAGACCTGTAGCATCTGCACAAGACTCTCTCTCCTTTAAGTACCCATTTTATTGCACTTTTTCTCCATTTTGTTATATGACCGTTGCAATTGCCAGCGATGCACGTATATACCAAGGTAGTATCGTGCAATTTACTGTATCAATATGAAACGCACAACTGGCAATCAGCCAGGGTATTTCCCTTGCGAAAAAATTATGTTCGATATTAGGAAACGTTACGTCTACGATGAAATGATGATGACGTTAATGCATCGCTACTTTAAAAAAAAATCTATTTTCATTTTTTATCCAATATCTTTGGATTTATCCAGTATCCAATTTGATTCACCCAATACCCAATTGAGTTAGGATTTAGGTATCGAATATCCAATATTATTAGTTTTGATTCATTTTTCATCCAAATAGGATTTGGATAATAATGAAAATGATGATTTCTATCAATCCTCAAAACCTCTTCAAGTAAATAAAAAATAATAAAACACCAAAAAAAAGAAAACAAAAGGATGTGCGATAAAAAAGATAATAATAAAAATAACGATTTCCATCATGATCTAAAATCTCTTTAAATAAAACATCAAAAAACGATTTTCCTAACTATCCGAAGGTTCTTCTGCAAATGAAAATCATAATTTTTTAACAACGCTAAATTTAAACAATCGAATGATCATCACATCCTGAATAGATCAAAAGAAAATTCAGGCATAAAGTAGAACGACATTTCGTTAAATTCGAAAACGACGACTACCATAAATGGCCATCAGGATGTACGTCAAATTCTTTAATTATCATCGAATGACTGTCACGGTTACGAGAGAAAAATGCATCGTTGAAAAGCAATGAAAAAAAAAAAAAAAAAAAAAAAACGAACCGAAGGGGGTGTCGGGCGTTGGGGCGCGGGGGTTCGGGTCCTTGGACCAGACACGAAGACCCGATAGGACGAGTGGAGAAACAGTTGAAGTTGTCGGGAAAGGAGGGATTCGAGGGGGACAGAGTGCTCCGAGTCTGACACAGATACGACGCTGATGGTCTGGTGATGGTCGACGTTGAATGCGCCAGCGCTCATGATTATTAATGCCAGGCCCCTCGTGTATGCATACACGATACGGTGGAAAGGAGAGGAGGGGGGGAAGACCGATGATACGATCGAAGGCACACGCGTTGCATAAAAGAATTACGCAGGCAAAGACTGCGAGAGAAAGAGACAGAAAAGGGGGGAGGGGGGAAGAAGAATCAAGAGGGAATGGCGTATACTACTCCTCGATCGAGTGAGAAAGCGGAAAGAGCGGGAAATCATGACGAAAGGAAGAGAGGTATCCGGATGTTCGTAACATACCGCGTCTGAGAATGCGCTTAGCTGCTTTTTCCTGCTTCCCATTTCCTTCGATCCTCATCATCGTGAATCCCGTCCTTCGTGCTCCAATCAAACACGAACATTCAAGTGCAATGACACACGCTAAGCGTTTTTTTTTTAATTGACAAACTGCTCGATTCCGACTTTACGACGAATGAAATTCTTCTGTTTGGGTTTGTTTGGACTCAGGTCGCGATGTTCACTGAATAAAATTGGTTAGCCCATGATCTATTGGGAACTACGGGATTTTGGGTATTCTGAGCTTTTCTAGGATTTCTAGAATTCGAATACTAGATTTTTGAAAAAATCTCGTGTTCAAACGCGATAAAACTTCTTTTCTTATCTTATTTATTCTTCTCGTTTATACAGAATTTTACAGAATTTTTTTTTTCTAGATTCGACTTCTAGATTCTTAAGCATTTGATATTCGAATAGTAGATTTTGAAAAATAGAAATATTCGAATCCTAGATTTTTGAAAAACTCTTCAACCGCAACGCGACGAGATTTCGTTTCTTATACTTTTATTTTCTCAGAAAATATTTTATCTCCCTGACACGAATTTTACATGTCCAAAAATCTTATATTCGAATCGATAAGAAAAAAAAATTTCTGAACCAGTGTAAACGAGAGAATAAAAATATTAGAAAGGAAATTTCGTTGTAAGGATGTAAGCTTTAAGCTCACGCAAGCTTCCACTTAAAAAAATCGTCATCATCTATTTTGGGGCTACGATTCTCCAGTCAAATTCCTCTCGAATCAAGCGAAAAAAAAAACGAAAGCTTCGATCATCGCAACACCCATAAATCCCAAATATCTACCAATGTAGTAAAAAAAAGTGCATTGCGCGACAGCAACAAAAAAAAAAACAGATCATCACTCCAAAGGCGTTTTATCCCAGGCTGATATTATCGATTCCGTTGCATTCCATTTTCCAGCGACTTTCCGTGACGTAGCAACTGGTCGTTCGCGATTTCTTCGGTCGTTGCGCCTTCGCGGCATTGAACCGAAAACTATACGTATACACAGTCCTCGTTTGTGAGTACAAGTTCGTATAAACGTCAGTTCCAAAAGGAGTAGGAAGAAGAAGAAGAAGAAGAAGAAGAAGAAGAGGAAGAAGAAATGTTGGAAGCACGATAGTTGAGCAATGAGAGTGAGCGAGATCATGACGAGATATCGATAGAAAAAACGCACTCTCGTGGGCAATAGACGGGTCGAAAAGAGAAAGAAAGAATGAGAGAGAGAGGCGGGAGGGGGCTGATCCGAGATATATATAAAGACGTATTTAATAAAGAGAGTAAAAGAAGCAAAAGAGAAGAAGGAAGAGGAACGTGTGCCACTAGCCGCGGCCCCGAGATGCCCTGCTCCGTATTGCCACTTTGAGAGATTCAACTTGATTACATAGCGAGTTCTCGTTCCCGTTCGCTCAATCCATAAGCAATTATATGTATGTGTGTGCACGTACATAGAAATCGTAGAGTGGCATGTTCACCACACTGTCTATTCGTAACCGCGCTCACTTGAGGTACACTGCTACTTTCCTCTCCTTCTCTCTCTCTCTCTCTCTATCTCTTGTTTTTCCGTTAACTGGTCTTTGCTCCACACTTGTCGGCGGGTGACGATGAAGTGTCGTGGTTCTCCAGTCATACGCTGAACTTTGCGCAGTCTCGATTGGTCCGGATCATCGCTGAAGCGTCCACGCACAGGAGGAAATCGGTGATGACTGGAGGAAGATTGATCGTTGACGGAGGTAGTATGCACGACGTTGGGGTTCAGCGTTTCAAGGCAAATGTTTTTTTTATATATGTTTTTATTTATTAGATTTTATTTTTATTTTGTTTGATATTTTTGTCGTATTTTTCTTTGTATTTTTGTTTATTTTTTATTTAATTTTACTTGATTATTTTATGAATTTATTGTATTTTTATCTTGATTTTATTTTAATTTTTTTTTGGCCAACTGTGAATATTAAGAATGCACAGTAGTTTTTCCACGTTGGGGTAGGTCGCGATTGGGGTATTGCAATTTTTCGTATTGATGTCCTGGATGGAAAGTGAAAAAAAAATTGACGTCCCGTTAGGAACGATTTTTTGGTATTTGATTTTTGGTGATTTAAGGAAATTTATTGGGTCAAACAGCTGGGAATAAATAAATAATTCTACAGTTGTGTAACGAGTAACAATTTTTTTTCAACAATATTTTTTAATACATGAATCACCAGTGGGATAAATCGACAATTACTCGAAAAATTAATAGGAAAATTTACGTTATTTAGTACCATACGAAGCAAGAAAGCAATATTCCCTTAGCCACGAAAGGTGCGATGTCAATCAACGATTCGAAATTCTCTGAATGAAAGATCGTTTCGTTTATCCCCGGATGTTCAAAACGAATTGTCGTTTCGGGTTAACGAAATTGGTCAGTAAGAAAAAGAGAATAGTTGTCATCGAAGTCAATGAGTGAAAGTAACTTGTCCGCCCCTTTTCCGGATCTATCGAGTGGGCACTCTTCCTCACCGCCTAATTACGTTTCACGGTACCTGTTCCAGCCAAAATATATGGCTTTAATGCGATTGACTCGCCACTGTTTGTCATCAAAGCGACAAGAGACGAGTTTGTCTCCAGGCTAATATTCAGTCAAGCCGGAGACTTATCCTCGGGGCTCTCCTGGCCGAATTCGTGTTTGGACTCCCCGGAAGGATAATCCAAAACAAACGTCGAAAACCCGGCGGATCAACGTCGGTTTTCAGGGCGGACAAACTGGCACATGGAAAGGGTTGAAAGTACAGAACTTTGGAAAAAATCTGGTCAGGGGAACCTTCCTCCAAGCGTTTCCAATTTAATCCTCCCCCCTCGTCTTCCCTTCCGAAACTTACCAACCATTCGTCATCCAACGTTCATCTCTTGGTCCCACCAACGAACAATCATCAACAACGTTCCATTAGCGAAACAAGCAAGGGACGGTGGTTAGTCGCCTAGGGGCAAACTCGAGAACGGTGGTTTCGTCGTAATCGAGGATACAATGGACGTATCGTTACATTGCGGCCTGGCGGTGGTCTAACCACTGCGTGAAAGGGCGTGGCACATCCCTTCGATATTTTCCCAGTGAAAAATTTTTGTAGACTCGCAAGTGTGGGAGAAATACAACCAGGAGTGAAAGGGTTAGAGATCCTTCTGGTCGTTGGTGTCATCGGTGCACAGGCGCACGAAGAACAATACCCCTAGGGCTTCCGCAACGCCGTAAATTAATGGATCCAGTAGCCGAATCCCATGAGCGAACCTCTTTAAATACCGAGAAAAATTTCACGGTGGCGAGCATTGAAAAATCGCGGGAGGTGAGGGGTCGAGAAAGGCCCAGTCGAGAAATTGTAGGAATCCAATTGGATGGTCGTATTCCTTCCTACTGATCGGGATCCAATGGGTGGTCGCATTGGATTCGGGAAAAAAAGGCTTCCCCGTTCGAATCCATTTTAAGGACACAATTAAAATCTTCGAGAGCGTCCGTATCGTCTGTAAAGATTCTTGATGCATCGCCTTTGCATTCTTCACGTTGAATTTCCCAAACGAAGTATATAGGAGTAAAAGCATTAGTAGATCTTTGAGGGGTTGTAAATCTTATCACGAAAAACGTTCGAATCGCTTGAAAAAGTATGTTTTAAAAATCAGTTCTAATGCCATCATTGGAAATCCACGGTAATGATCATTTTTCATAGATTCTGCTGCAGTTTTATGCAATATCGTGTAAAGCGTATACGGTCACGAATTAACAGGTTACCCATCGATGTACCGAGTTTTTTTCGCGTAACCTTTAACATGAATGAATCTTTAATCCGAACGTGGTAATAATGATCAAAGTTGGTCTAAAAATGCAGGCCTCGTGGATTTTCAAGTTTCGATCATGTCGTACATCCTTAGCTTTACAATTAACTCATCCAATAATAAATAAACCCTCACCCAAGTTAATTTTCCACTTTCTCTATTAATTGAATTCAATTTCAACGTCATTTCCAAAATGATTGATGTATTGTTATTCAATAAAAAAAAACTAAAATTCCTTAAATTGTCAAGAGTTTTGGCGATCTTTTCAACGTCCATTCAGTAATACTTTAATCAGAGGAACCACTGCAGATTCCAATATTGGATTCTAACGTGAATTTCCTATGTATTTCCCTATCGAGTCCTGACAGGAATACGGTAGGAAAATCTTCGACTTTTGTTGCCGGGGGTGTTTGAAAACGTTAAAGATTACCTGAAATCGTTCGTACATGAGAATTCAGCCGTTAAGGTTGAAATATTTTCGATCTTTACTCCCATAATCAAGGACTTTTTCATAACGAGTTTGAAGGGTATCATACTTCGATCTTGATCTCGTTCTCTCTTTTATTTCAATTGGTTGGGGCGAGCGGTACAACGACTCCGAGAACTCTGAGAGCGTGTCGAGATGTGCACGATGGCGAGCGAGCGAACGAGAGAACTCGCGGGGGAGGGGAAGGGCGGGATGGAGGGAGGCAAAGAGACAATCATGTTGTCGCTTATTTATACCATCAGCGAAAGAGAAGCCGGCGCACAAAACGCGAGCGCGAAAGCCCCGCGAATATCTCTCTTCCTCTTTTTCCCGCGGAACGTGTGTGTGTGTGTGTGTGGGTTCTGCTCCTTGGACCTTGAGATGAACGCTCGACGGGTGTTCGCTCGAGCTCGCGGGTTCGACGCTCCGCGGAATGCCGCGAGGGTGATCGTCCTCGCTCGAGGCTTACCTCGAAGATCTTTGCGCTGTTCTCTCTCTCTCGAAATCTGGCATTGGAGATCGGCTATTGACTGAGCTGTAACCGTCTTCCGGTTAACTATATCTAAACTACATTTTTCTTCCTTTTATTTCGAATTACGTTCTTCCTTATTTGTAAGCTGAATCCTGTATCTGAGATGTTAATTTTTATTGTTAGTATCTTGTTAACGTATGCTGTCACTTTCTCTTGATAAGCTTTTTTTATTCCTTAAAATTCTTATCTATTTTTGATCCTTTGATAATTTTGATTCCTCCAGGACCAGGTATACGGATATCTTCTTACAATCTCTAACAATCTCAGTTTCCAAATTCTTTCGAGTTTTCCGTTTCTCCTTACGGAGTATCGATAATCGAGGGGCACATCGAGGACTCATAGTTCTTGAATCGGAAGAACGGCGTCAGGGTTTCTCGTAGTAGTGTCCAGAGATCGAGAAAAACGGAGGGGAAGGAGGATGGCCGAGGCGAGGGTTCCGCGAATGTTACGGGACCACATTGCGACGTGGGAGTGCGGGCAACAACTGCGTTCATGCACCGGGGGGATTGATGATGGTGCGCGTGCGCATACACATTGCGCGCTTACACACATCGAGGCACATATACACGACAGATGTGCTCACCGGTATTCAAGCGCGTGAGCCATCGGAGAGCCTCGCGTGTAGGAAACGTACCAATTTATATAGACATATATATATACACAGGGTGACCGGAAATTCGACCTATTCCTTGAAAGGGGTTATAGCAGAGGTAATTTGCAACAAAAAATGTCCCATCAACTGGGGGTCGAAAATTGGCTTTTTAATTTTCAGATTATGTAAAATTTGGCTGCAAAGTTTGTTTTTAAATAATCGCTAACTCTTGGTCTCTCAGAAAAGTATCAAATCGTTGTTTATAATAGCGTATTTTTTTCACATTTAATAATAGCGTATTTTTTCATTTTAGGCAGAAATTCAGGAAATTCTTCAGAAAACATAAAAACATCAATATCTCAATAACCATCAATTTTCGAGCCACAGTTAATGGGACATTTTTTGTTGCCAATGACCTCTACTATAAACGCTTTGAAGGAATAGGTCGAATTTCCGGTCACCCTGTATATATATATAAATATCTATGTAGGTTGGCTCGGTAGGTACAAAGGCGTACGCCATAAGAGGCAACACCAATGTTATGTGGGATACGCCCTTTACACTCGTTGCCAATTTATACGCGTGGTATAATTTGTCGAGTGGAGAGAGAGAGAGAGAGAGAGAGAGAGAGGATGATGGCGTGGCAATGTACGTAAGCTTTTACGTACATGCACGTGTGTATGCATCGGGACTTGGATCGCGATGAAGGAGGGCGGGGGGAGGGGGTTAGGGTCTTGGAGAGCGAGGAGGAAAAGAGGAAGAGGGAGGGAGAAGAGAAGAGAGTTTGATGGGAGTGCGCCGACCTCTGCCGCTTCGCAAACGGTCGACGACCTCGCCCGAGCTGCAAAGCGAATTCGCGGCACTCTCGCGATTCTCGAACGATCCTGGACGCTCGCTCTCGTCGCTGACCAGGGATGAGGACGAAACGCTCGGTGTTTCGAGATCGATCGAGAACGCCGATCGAAACAGGATCATCGTCGGGGAGGGATTTATAGGAGTAGGGTGGGAATTAGGTCAGAAGATTAGCTGTTATCAGATTTGGTAGTTCAATCTGGAAAACTAGGGATGCAGGACTTTGATAAGCTGCGAAGAGGAGTGGACCATCGTACGACGAAGATTTCGTTCGTTGAGCCGATTACCTTCATGATTTAATGCGTAATGGAATTGATGGTTTGGGGCTTCTTCGATATCCTCGAAATACCAGGATCGTTTGACCCACTGCCTCAGCTGTTGCACCGATAAATCTATACTCGTACCCGCATACCCGAATTCCACTTTCCTTCGGCATCCAACACCAGACCGCGGACCTTTCGTCGATTAACTTTATTCCTCTCCATCTCCACGTTTTCAATTTTCTTTGCCACTCTCGAATCTCGGTATTTCGCTCGGTTCGTGTCCAACGATCGAGCGTGAAGTTTGAGTTGTGCAAAATTTAGGTAATGTGTGGAGTACCGAAATATCGGAACGATAATGTATGTTTCAATCGGTATTTTATTTATATATTATTTAGTTTGGGTATATTAATGAATTATTTGGAAATATTGATGGAGAATTCGAATTTATTCTGTTACGATATAGTTGGTTCAGTGAATTTAATTAATATTGTATAATCTTGATTTAATTAACAATCGTTTTTCTATTTTCGAGTTCTATCGAGACTTTTCGAACGATAGAAAGTCCGGGAGAATTTTCAGAATTTGCGAAACGTTGAATAAGTCCAAAGTTCCAAAAGTGAAAACGTATATTTTAAGAAACAGATTGAACGTAATTACTTCAGTCTAAACTGGTGATCATCTGCATATTTTAAGTTAAATTTATATTCATCGTACTTACATCCAATTAATATAGTAAATTTAGTTAATATCGTATATTCTGAATTCAATAAAAAAATATTCCGATAGTGGATAAAAATATGAATATTTCGATGAAATTCCTTGAATCGGTTTGATCGATTATCAAGACTTTGGGATCTAAGAATTAAGTGAATATATATTGATCCCCCATTAATTGAGAAAATTAAATTAATTTTTGCCTTTTCACTCCTTTTTAGAATAATCCTTTAAAAATGAGAATAATCAATTATTCCTGATTGATGGAACCGTGTATTACCCTAAGACTACGAGTGCAGCTTTGTCATGGTTTTTTCTTTCATTCTTTTCTCCCCTTAACTGAATTGTCCTCGTTGACCTGAGAACGGGAGTGCGATTCGGCCGAGGGGACACACAGGTTTTGTGGGTAATTGGATAAGCGGGAAAGTATATATAATGTCTGGGAAAGCGCGTACCGCAAAGTGTTCTCGGACAATCGCGCTCACGGAAAGGTCGATGTACCGAGATTAAGAGCGCTCAACTCTCGTCTATTCTCGCCTTTATCCATCCGTGCATATTATATATATATATATATATATCTTTGATGCACTTTAAGGTCTCGATTATAAGAAACCGTTCGACGCAAATATTCCGTCATAAAAGGACGTTACTATAACGTTTATAGATAGCGAAGACTTTCGCGAGTTGTTGGAAATTGGGAAGCAAGCTTTGCTTTCCCATTTGAAATTTCGTCCGAATTCAATTTTTTTTTGGGAAATATTAGAATTTTTTTCAAACAAAAATATGTCGAATATCGTCCGAAAAATGTGAATAACTCAAAAGAATTAAAATTCGTTACACTGTGATTTTTATCCCAATTTTTTCTCAGCATCACGCAAAGTCGTTTTTATTCGAAATTCAAATAGCGTATGAACAGAAAACTGTGGGTATAAGAAGAAGTGAAGCTCGTTGTGCTTCATCGATATGTTTCTTTTTTTTTTCAATTTATGTAAATCATTTTCCAAAGTCGATGTTTCGCATGTTTAAATCGGAGTCGTGATTATCGTACGAAAATCCGCAAAAAATCGTTTAAAAAATGTGCGTAACCAGAGAACATTACTGTTCTCATTCGGTTCGTTTTTTCATTGACCAAATCCAGTCTTTAAAAATTTCATTTGATACCATGCGTCCAAAAATCGTCAAAAAGAGAAACGTAATAAATTACCAAAAATATCACTGCACCCCAACGATATATTCTTCCCATTCATTTCCACCCCTGCACGAAATCAATCATCTTCAAATCCAAATTTCCTAAAAATAAAAACAAAATCTGCAAAAATCCTAAAAAAAAGAAATAAAAACAATCTTTATCGATTTTCAAGCATATTTTCATCCCCTTCGTGATTTCCGTGTCTCGTCTATGATCAACCCCTCCCCCCCATCCGCTAAATCCAAAAATCACCAGCGTTCCATTAACGAGCCACTAAGTTACGCCGAACTGTTTCATTAATTACACCGCAACGATTAATTTCATTAGAGATTTGCCCGGACGTGGAGGCCGAGTGGGACGCGCTCTTTCGTGGACCCCGGGTTAAGAACCCCTGTGTGTAGAGAATCGCGAGAGTGTCGGTGCAGTAACGCAGGTAGACGAAAAGAAGAAGGGGTAAAACGCATCCTCGGGGCCGTCCTAACGGTAGGGCGGGTCACTGGACGCGGTGCACCGCGTGAGCGCAAGTCGATGCAGCGCTCCTTTGAGTGCACAGAGAGGAGAGAAACAAAGAGAAGAATATATATATATATATATATACCCACGAGTATTTATATATACAGGGTTACTGGTAACTCGACGTATTCCTTGCAGGACGTCATAGTAAAGTTAAAATGCAATAAATTAAGCCACCAAATGTTCTACCGAAGTTCAGTAGTTTTTTAGTTACGTTAGATTTTTTATATTGATAATTTTGATATTTGAT
>JAPYZJ010005588.1:0-21347 GCA_030522765.1 Ophioninae sp. B BG-2022a
ATATGGCCCCCGGGGACCATAATAGGAACAATGTGAGGGGGTCAAATTACAAACATTAAAGAATGTATAACCAAACCAAAATGCATATAACTATAAAAAATTTTTGCATAATTACCTTCAAAATCTAGTAGAAAAACGTTTCTCCAACAGATTGTCTAAGTCGCTCAACGTAAAACTTAGTTTTTTACGGAATAAATGAATAGGTATAATGCGGAGCGGTTATAAACTTCTTCCGTTGCGTGTTTTGACAAACTTCACATGAAAAATGAACGATACGCGATTTCACAGCTTCGTTGGGTACTATTCGTTAGTTATCACAAGAGCTTCGCGTTGCACGTAAATTATGCTAGATGGCGCGTTTCACCTTCTCCTCTAATATATTTTATTAATTAGTAAGTTAATTATATAGATTAATTATTTTTTCATTATTTTTGTTCATTTTCGTAAAAATTATTATTATTATATATTATTGTTATTTGTTATTACATATATATATAATTATTTCATAATTAGATACTTGTTAGGAATAAAAAAATGGACTCGAATAAATTCTAGTTAAAAGGCGTTTCCGCGAGTGCACGTCTACATATAAATGTTTAAAAGCTCAACGTTGCATATTTTTGCATTTCTGGAAATCGAATTTTTCGATTGCAATCGAAAAATTTTCCATCGCGATCTCGAGGATCTTCGCTATATTGGCGAGATGGAAATAGCTCCTTATCGAATAACCGATCACTAGTCTCGACATCGTAAAGATTATCCATCGGCAAAGCCACAACGCTGTGTTTGCTCTTCGCGTCTTTTTGTGCGATGATCAATTTGAGAATTCCGCGAAATTCAACGATTATTATCCATGAAGATCACGCAAGTAGAATTTCATCGGTACGACGTATTTTCGATTAAGACAGAGGTTTCAAAAAATATTCTCCGTTCGCGATATCCCGAATGTTTTCGAAATTAACGAAACGAAAAAAAAAATCGAACTTAAATAAAAAATAAATAAATACTAAATAAATAAAAACTTAAAAAATTAATTAAAAAATAAATACAGTTTCAAATACATTTTTTTCAAATAAAAAGAAATGAATTTTTTTTTATTTTAACGAAAATATATAATCAAAGGTTTGATCATTTTTGTTCGATTTATCGAATCTTTATCGATAATACAAATTTTGTTATTTTATTTTTTACTGAGACTCGAACAAATTAACTAAATTTCTTTTCGTTTTTTGTTTTGTTTTTCATTTGAGTAAGAAATTATTATTAATTTCGATACTTTGTATTTTTTAAACATCATATTAATGTAAAAGAAAGAAAAATAAAAATAAAAATATAGACAATTTTGTAATTATTCCATTTGGCAAATAATATCGATATCTTTTTATTTGTATTTTAAATGTCTTACTTGGATCGTTGCTGCGATTTCACTACCGAATCCACTTGTCAACGGTGCTTCGTGGGCGATAACGACGCGACCAGTTTTTTTCACCGACTGAAAGACAATAGAGACGATTGATGAAAGCTCGGAAATAAATGAAGGGTGTTAAAACCTATCGAAACGAAATGAACTTTTTCCCTAATGGCATTAATGATTCAGGGTCGATTTTTCAATCGCCAGATAACTCTTATCTGAAGAATATGTTTGACGTTTTGACAGCTTTTGTATAGAAAATATGTCAAACCGCTATATTTGATCCTCGGATAGAAGTTAACTGACGATTGAAAAATCGGCCTTTGGTTATTACTCCGGATAATCCAATCGAATGATTAATGTGCCTAAGTGTAGGTTTATGCAAATTGCATCGTTCGTGAGGCTCAACAGTCCGTGTACATATGGAATAGGGGATACTGGGGTTGGTTGCCTATAGGGGTAGGTAGACGGCCAAAAACTCGTCAGCAGTGCGTATGTGGCGCCACTCAATCACAACTAAGAGTATTATACTCCCCACCCCGCTCAGTCGTCCGAAACGCCGCATCGCGGTCGCGCGTCATTTTCGAGCTGTGACACGATTTTCATTTACTCAACAAGTAATATTTCTACTTAGTACATTTTTCGAGCAGATGACTATACTTTTTATGTGTACCATTTCTCTATTAGTCCGATCATGTTTATCATATTAGATGACTTATGTTTCAAATCGCCAGTAGTATTTAGGTTAGCCATCTGGGGCTGGTAGACCAATTTCACTAATTAGTCAACCAACCCCAATAAAATGTGGAATTAAAAACAACGCTTCCGCTCAACTGTTATTGAACGTTTATATATGTACAGCAACATTGTTGTTACAGAACAATGCGAACTTATAAAAGAAGCACCGAACGAGCTGCTACGCGGAAAGGTGTCATGGAAAGAGCTTGTCATACTGTCATTTTTGAGGAAAGAAGTATTAATGCAACATCAAAGGAATATGATATTCCTTATAAAACACTACATCGTTACGTGGCGAAGCTAAAGGAAAAAATCAAACACAATCCGAACTTGACGAGAGCCGAATCAACCCTGGACGAAGTGGGATATATAAAAAATAGACAAGTTCTTTCTAACCTAGAAGAGGAAGCTTTAGTCAGTTATTTAGAGAAGGCAGCTGATTATTATGGACTGACGCCATATCAGACTCGAAAATTAGCTTATCAGTTTGCGAAGAAGAATAACAAAGCTATGCCTGATTCGTGGAGGTCGAAATTGTTAGCTGGCGAAGATTGGTTGGGCTCTTTTCTTAAACGCCATCCTTCTCTATCAATTCGATCATCTCAAGCGACAAGTCTATCAAGGGCTACCTCGTTTAATAAAAACAACGTTAGTTTATTCTTCGCTAACTTGATCGCTGTTTACCAACGTTTGAATTTAAGCCCTGGTGATATCTGGAATGTTGATGAGACGGGTCTTACGAGCGTTCGTGTACCTAAGAGAATAATAGCTCGTCGTGGTATTAAAAATCTGGGTAAAATGACCTCCGCCGAGGGAGGTGCACCGGTGACAGTTGCTGTAGCCATCTCAGCTCTTGGAAATATGGTACCGCCATTCTTTGTATTTCCACGGGTACAATATAAGTCTCATTTTATCAGAGGTGGTCCCGTAGGATCTGAAGGTGATGCTAATCCATCTGGCTGGATGACAGAGGAAAACTTTCTGAAGTACTCCAAACATTTCGTGAAACATGTTAAACCCAGCAAAGAAAAACCTGTTCTCTTACTGTTAGATAACGACGACTCTCATTTGTCGATCGAAGTGTTGGATTACTTCAAAGATAACGGAGTCACAGTTTTGCCATTCCCTCCACACTGTAGCCATAAGTTACAACCTCTCGAAAGATTTGTCTACGGACCTCTGAAAAAGTATTTCAACCGAGCAAGTGACAACTGGCTGGCTAGTAATCCAGGAAAAACAATAACAATTTATGATGTACCGGAGTTACTTAAATCATCACTGCCATTGGCTGCCACAGTTGAAAATATTCAATCAGGATTCAGAGTAACCGGGATATCACCACTAAATGAAAATATATTCCCTGACTCCGAATTCAGCGGATCTTACGTGACAGATAGACCAATGTCCAGTTCCTATGACATTGCCGATTCTTCAACAGCTAATAAGGGTGAAATTGTCGTTCCATCGACTTCTCATACAAGACCATCTATCAGCTCATCTACTATCGACGAGGTTCAAATTACTGATACACATACTGTGACTGAAACTCAAACGCTAAGAGAAAACCTCAAAACACCGGAAAACGTACGTCCTACAGAATCAGAAATACTCCGCAATTTGACGCCTTCGTGTGATCTAAATATGCCCTCTACTTCATTTGCTACACTTGAAGACATCAGACCTTTTCCTAAAGCGACGCCACGTTTAGAAAATAGAAGAAATGTTCGGAAACGTAAAATCACCATATACACTGATACTCCTGAAAAAGAAAATCTTATGGAAATGAAACAGAGAAAAAAACGAAAAGAGACCTTTAAGAAAACGAAAATACAAAATCGGATCTCACGGAAGAACAAAAAACAAACCAAAAGCAAAGGAAACGACAACGGAAAAGAAAAATGAAAGGGCAAAGGACAAGCAAATTCCAAAAGGAAAGAAAAAGACAATAGCACTCGTGATACTGGTGAGAGAAATGCTGACGATGCAGTCGATTTAGACTACAGTGATGACGACAGCACGATTTGTTTAGAGTGCACTGAATCCTATGCTGATAGTATTCCGGGCGAACAATGGGTTCAGTGTATAACATTTTAATTATGGGCTCATTCCAAATGTATAAGAGGAAATATGTTTTTTTAATGCAAACATTGTACTTCAGAAGCAGATCTGAAGACTGATTAATTGTCTGATTTATAATTTCCGACGAACAAAGATTATTATGAGACTGATTGTAATTTTAATTAAAAGATTAATAGTTTTCGTTGTGCATTAAATGTATCATCATAATAAGAAAAGTAACATTAAAAATGGTAAAAATAAGAGTTCTAATTTTGTTAAAGAATTTGGAAAAAATGTAGCTGATTCAATTTTTTGTTTTCTTAATAAAACGGTCAGTAATATTAAAAAAGTGTTTAATTATTTGCCTCTCCTCATTGCTTCTTCGGTAAAATGTATTGAATTATCACTTTTGTACTTAACTATAAACTGAATATTATATTTTTTTATTAGTTGAATAGTTTATCTATCGATTCATGTGGTTTTCTTGTCTATGTGTACTAAAATACGAAAAAAATGCACTTTTCAGTAAAAAAAACTAGTTAACCAGCCCCGGTTTCCCCTACTCCGTGTACATATGGATATCCGCGTGAAATCATCCGCATCACGAATAGTTACGCGAAACAAGTTTCCAATTATGTACGCTTATGTAGTCGCGGCAGGTCATTGCGTATAATATTATTATCATCGGGAGCGGGTTCGGTAGGAGGGAAAGATATAGTGCGTCTACAGGGTGGCTCAAATGAAAATGTTGGTCCTGACACAATTACCGATGTTGATTAATCGGACCAAAAATCATTTCAACGCTTCTTACGGTTTTTGTAAATTTTTTATCACTCGAAAGATTTTATTATATAATCTTTCATTTAATTATTCATTAGTTATTATCATCAATGGTTAATGGCTTTCATTAAAAATAATGAAAATAATAAATATCATTTAATATAATAATTTATATACTATCAATATTAATTTATATAATAATAGTAATAATGATTTTATTTGAAATAATACAAACCATAAACCGTATTAATGATAATATGATTTTTATTATTTTTTCGTTACTTAAAAGTTTTTAAAATTAAATAATTAATTATTCAATCGTTAATTTTTTATTATTATCTTTATCAAACCATTTCATTTTACTATTTTTATCTATTAGTATTGGTATGCGATTTTTCCAAATTAATTACGTTATCATTGATTTTTTCGAAAATTCGTTGAAATCGAATGCACAAAAGTATACTATAGGGCGAAACGGTAGTTTCGGGAAATTAGGGATACGAAGGGTTTCGCACAAAGGTAGTAATTTGATTTTACCTGACGAACGGTATCGATGTCCCATGGCAGTATGGATACGAGATCGATAACCTCGCAGGATACGTTGAGAGTTTCGTGGACATAATCGGCGACTTCGAGGAGCACGTGAACTTGACTACCCCAGCCTATCAGAGTCGCCGCGTCACCTGGAAACAATGAAAATAAAATTTAATATCAAAACAAAACAAATCGATTGAAAGATAAACTTTAAACAATTTTCCTATCGAATTAATGAATTTTCTTTCTTATTTTTCCAAAATCAATATTCAAGCCAGATTTTATGTGAGAATAATGAATATTCTTCGTAATGGAAAACTTGATGGAGGAAATATTTGTCATTTTTTTACGTATTGCCAAAATCTTCCACACGTTGATTTTCTACCCTTCGCATATTTGGAGGGTGAAAGTAAACGTCAAGTATCGGCTGATCAATGATCACCTTGACGACTGCTTCTGTATTGGTTGTTTCTGTTCGCTACACGGTTTCTATTAATATTGGCAAGCTTTGATCATGGATATCCATACTCGGGATAAGATTCAGATATAACATAACAGCGGACGCGAAAGCTTGATCAACTCACTTAAAACTTGCGTAATTACGCTAACTTGATTCTCTCTCTCGATCGGCAATCTCGCTTAAACGCTTACGTATCCTATTTCAGGATTTAACGCGGCCCAGTCGTATCCGCCCCTTGATATACCTGCATCAACACACTCGCGTATATCTCTACAGCCTAGTTCGGACTAGGCTAGTAATTTAGTAAAGTAGCGAGTAATTTAGTGACTAAATGCGTACGAACCAGGAAAATTAGTCGACTAGTTTAGTGAATGATTTAGTCGAGTCAATCTTTTCTACTTTATTTTTATCGGGCGAGTAACTCCCCCCCACAATGCCGCTATGTTAATAGCAGGAATCGCTTTCTCTAAAGGGTATCTTTACGCTGAATTTTAAACTGTATTTTCGTTAACAGAAAATTCACACAACTTTCGGACATTCACAAACTATCGAAGTATTCTTTGGGATCTTCCAATGCTAATTTTTTTGCCCCTTGTGGGTTTTTACATTTCTTTTTTTTCTTCTCGAGTTTCAATTTTTCCTATATTTCCACTTTTCCTTGCCAACCTTCCATCTTTTTCTGTCGCTTCCTACCCACACTTCGCTGAGCTAACCAACCTATAGTGCATCCACAGCCGACTTAGCTACACTATACAATATAAGCTACACTGTACACTATACAATCGAGCGGAACGCCATCTGCGCGGATCTTTCGTTTCTTCGGAGTTCATCCGTTGCTTCCGGTGATACTAACCCTCTCGAAGAACTTCGGCACGGCCCAATGGAGTCTCGTAATAATCGATCGGAACCTCATCAACGGCTGATCGATAAAGAGCTTTGGGCTCGAATATTATACACGGATCTGGCTCGCTTATACAGCTGAGTAAAAGACCCTTCGCTTGGATCGGACCTCGAGGCACCACTACCTGTAACAATAATTTTTTTGTTATGATAATTCAGTCGTACCGTGGATCGTAATGCATTATAATGGAGAAATGAATTTTCGGGTGGTATGTACAAAGTTAGGTTTTCACTTTGTAACGTCATTTTGTGAAATTTAAAAAAATCTTTTTTGTATATTACAAATTGAGCACTGAAAATTGTATATTTTTTATTTCATTTCATAATTATAATTTTGGAAAATAAATTGAAATTTATATATTTTTTATTACAATTTTTTGATCAGAATCGGTATTTTGAATTCACTTAATTTACTTTAATTAATTTAACTGAAAATTGTATATTTTTTATTTCATTTCATAAATATAATTTTGGAAAATGAATTGAAATTTATGTATTTTTTATTACAATTTTTTGATCATCAGAATTCGTTTTTTTAATCCTCTTAATCCACTTTAATTAATATAATTAATTTGAATTACATTCGATTTTATAATTCTGATGTTTATTTCCATGTTTAAAATAGCAAAATTCCTAGTTTTGTTTCTTTTAATTTTAACTTAATTAAATGTAATTTCTGAAATAACTTTTATATTTTAAATATCTTCATCGTTATTATTCAAATTTTATTATTTTTTGAGATCATTATTTCGTGACGAATTTTTGTTAACGAAGATTTATTATTTTTTTGTTGTACGTACCTTGAGACCTGGGGTGTGGGCGAAGTAGGCTTCTGGGCTTTGGGAATGGTAGAGAGCGCCGTGACCAACGGCTCCGCAAGGAGCTCGAATGGTCAATTTACCGCAGTCGAATAAGCCACCACTGCGGTATCTCATTTTCGCAGCCTCGTTTACCAACTGTCGGTACATCGAGTCAAATAAGTAACGAGAGGTGAATCGTTTTTCGAATTTTACGTATTTCACGTATTTCTTTACCTGATCGAACGCGGGAAAAATGTAATCTGCAAATTGTATTTCGGCAATCGCCGTTGTCCCGGCGTTTGCCAAGCCTATACCGAAACCCGCGATACCCTGCTCGGAGAGCGGAGTATTGAATACTCTGTCGGCACCGAAACGTTTCTGCAGCCCCATGGTACAACGGAACACCCCGCCGAAGGCGACATCTTCACCGAATATTACTGCCAAGCACACGATCGATGTACATGTACATCCGAATATCCGTCAAAACGATTTTTCGATAACGCTTCGTGTTTTTATCAAAATTAATTTTCTTAAATTAAAATTAAATTCACTTATGAAAATTAATTTGATTAAATCAACCCTTATTCGTATGTGCCGTTATAGCAACCTAACCTCTCAAATTTTTACGAAAACACGAAAAATCCGATTCCGTAGAATTCGATCATAATTTTATTTAAGATTTGAGATTTTTATTTTTCATAAATATTATTTACGCTTGAAAAATTTCTGTCGAATATTTCAGCTGTGTCTCGCGAGCTCGAGCGTCACGTGACAGAGTTTTTCGCTTCGTTGGAATAACGACATGTCTACAAAGACGCCAGTCTTTCAGCCATATAATTAATCCAACGAAGCGGAAATACGACGCATAATCAATGTAGCTAATTTATGATATTTCTAAAAAATTAATTAATTGAATAATCAATCAACAAATAATTAAGGAAAATCAAGAAAATTTGATGCATAGTCGTTCAGCCAGTTCCTAATATTTTATCCATTACAACGCGAGCGTACGAAATAATAAATGAAACATCGGGGAAACGAAGACTCGGTATTGTCAGAATGACGTTTTGATCATCACGCCAATAAAGCGTTATCGTCTTATTTGACCCGATAAGATAAGCCAGCCAAGAAATTTCGGTAGACTCGCGTAGCCGAGCGACAAATCGAAGGCTTTACCATCTTATCGAAATTTCTTAATTTCGTTTTCTTTAATTCGATACATATATTGTCTCAATAACTCACCAGCGTTCCGATCGCGCTCCATTGCTATTCCTAGACCATTGTTGATCGCTTGAAACATGTTTAGCCGTTTTGTCTCACCTACCGGCAAAAGTAACAACTAATAAAACACCAATTCAAATGTATCACGTGATCAACCGAAATCAATCGAATCGAGCGTGAAAAAAACGACATTTGTTAAAAAAATCTGATGAGCGTTACAATTACCGTTTTTTTCTGACGGTTTATCCGGTACGAAAGAAAAATGCAATCCACGAGTTCCGGTTGCATTGTCACGCGATGTACTTGCCCTGAGGCCAATCGAAACGGTTTGAGTTCGAGCGCAGCGAGAGAGCGCGCACAACGTACTGGCAATCATGATCGTCGGATACTACTCGACTGAAGAAATAACGCGTGTCTCGGAGGTTTGGGAATATCCAATCGAGCCATTCACATGCAACGTAACTTTGACCTCTCTCCCGATCAACCTTCTGTATTTATTTATACACGCGTGTCTCTGTATCGTAGATTTACTTATAATTATTCCACCAGTACAATAACGCGATTGTGTTCGAAGTTTTCTTTCCAAATCGTTGATCATTGAATTTAAAAAAGAATTTGGCGATAAAAAGCGTGATTGTTCTTACTCGAGTTTAGGCGTCATCTTCTCCAATTAAACGATGCAATTTTCACATTGTTAAATAAAAATATATAGAATTGTGTGTGTTTTATCGTTTGACCGAAAGATTGTTGACGCGGAACGCGCACGAATCGTACACGAACGACTTTCTTCTCCCACTCGCTCGGAGTCGAAACTTCCCCTCCCCCCACTCCGCGATTCGGCGAAACCCCCACTCCAACCGTCGAGCCAGTTGCCATGGAGACCGTTCGCGGCGTCCGTACAAACTAATCCTTCGAGAGTTGCCAAACACGGTTGAAGGTCGTTCAATGTTTTCCGGCACTTAGTTGTTGAATTGAAATGGTTCGAATGGATTGGGATCGCGTGCTTTCGATAAAAGCTGATTCTTTGACGGACGACGAGATCGAAGACCTTTTTCCTATGGTCGTTAGATGCGACATCGAGGATATCGAAGACATCAGTCATCTTCGGGCACTCGGAAAACTCTGCCAAGAGATGCTTCAGCACAAGGACAATCAGGTTCGTTGTTTCGCGAATATAAGTGTCTTGTACATGTGGAAAAAAAAAGTATCCGAATATTTGTAATATTTGTAATTCGTAGGTCGAGTCGTTGCTTCTAGAGTGCGACGAGCTGAAAGAGAAAGTAGCTTCAGCTCAGTCAGCTCCTGCCCAACATCAGGAAATGGGTAAGGATCTTTTCGTTTATTCGGGTTAACAAAAATTATCAAACTTCGACGTGACTATTCGTAATCTACTTTTCGAGATTTCGGAAAAATGATTTTCGTAATAATTGAAATAGTGCTCGTAAGAATAACTGGTGACGTGAAAAAAATGAATGTTCGGTATACCACTTAATTGTTGATGCAACAGAGGCCGCCATTTTGTACATTGTAGCCATTTTGTTTTTCACAACTAATATTACGCGTAAGAAAACCGAAACTAGTTGAAACTAGTTGAAAACAAAGATAACCTAGATATAATAATATAATAATAATAATAAGTGATAACAATGGAATCTTACAACGGATGTACAGCTGTGGAACAAATTTCATCACCGGTCAACGAAGCGGACGATACCTCCAGAGTAAGGATCGCTCGAAAGTGAATTTTTGATAGAATTTTCTAAGTGTATTCCTATTGATTCCTATTTCTTCTTCGACTCTAGAAAATGGATGTGGCAGTATCGGAAAGTTACCGCGAAGCGGTTAAGGCGAACAGTGAAAAAACTAGAACGCTCCTGGACGAGCTAGAGGTTAGCGAATCGCACGATCTCTGTTCTCCAAAAATTCAAGCGAAGCGTTTCGAAATTTTACTGTTTGGGTTTGTTCGTAGAGTTTAGAGGAGGAAAATGATATATTGAAGAGAAAATTAGGGATATTGAAGGAAGAAATGGAAGACGCGACGGAGACTATGGACGAAATGACGGAAGAACTGGAGCAGCTCAGAAGCCAAAATCTTTCGTACGCAGGTGCGTACGTCGTATCCAGAATTTCACGTTTTTTTTAATCCAGGTTTATCTACCGCAACGACGATATTTAGGATCTAGAAATTTTTATGACTTCGATAGGTGATATCGAACAATTGCAAGGAAAGAACGAAGAGCTGATGGCCCAATTACAGGAGCTGAGTGCCCAGCAAGCGGAGAGGCAAAGAATGATCGACGAGTTCGGCGCCACCATAGATGCCAGAGTAGACGAGTGGACGGTGAGTCAATGTTCACGCAACAATACATTATTTCATTTCGAAAAACAATTTTAGCTTATCTTAGTCTTATTTAGCTTATCTTAGTCTTATTATACTATTTAGTAGTAAATATGTAATAGATAAAATTATGTGCATGATATGCAGAACATATATTATGTACATATTTTTAAATGCTTACGAAAACAAAACAAAAATTCATGCACTATGTAATTGTATTTAAAACTTATTTACATTTTAAAAAATCCGTCAATTTCGTTTGGATTTTTGTTTTTTGAATGTTTCAAAATAGCAGATGTTAAATTTGTAAATGAAGCTCGACTGTCGCTTATAGAGGTATAGATAAGTAGCAGTCTCACTTACGGAGGTCTATGAGGGAAAAACTTGGGAGCTTAAAATGGGGTCCTGGTTATTACTCTCACTTATAGAGTTTTCTCACTTATCGAGTTTTCATTTATCCAAGTTTGACTGTATTTCTTTTAGAGTGTGTTAGAGGGGAGAGACGCCGAGATAAATCGTTTGAAGGAAGAATTATCGAGAGCGTTGGCGCAATCGGTTGAATCACGAACGGAGGAGAACGAAGCTGACATGATACATCTGAATTGGGAAATCGAGGAGGGAAAAAAGATCATAGTGGATCTTCAAGAGAAGTTGCTCGAAGCAGCGACAGAGTTGAACGAGAGTGCCGCTGTTATTGAAAAATTGAAAGACGATGCAAAAAAGTAGGTTTCTAATTATTTTTTTATTCATTCGACGCAAAGATTTTTATCGTACTGTACTCATTAAACGCCTTCAGCAGATTCAGCCGATCCGCTAGACGAAAAGAGCAGAGGGATTTGTTGAAAAAAATTCAAAGCGCCAACGAACGTACGGCTGCCCTTCAAAACGCCCTGAAACAAGCGGAAGACGAGTCTACTCTGAAGAGCGAACAGTTGTGTCAAGTTTTGGGGGATTTGAAAAAGTACGAAGACAGAGATCGCGGGTTGGCGGATACTTTGAGGGAATCTAGAGAGTTGAGGGAAGAACTAAATCGCAAACACGATCATGTCAAAGATCTCATAAATGCTGTCAACAGCTTGGAGATGCTGAATTCTTGCAGGGAAATGCAGATATTGGCTCTCAGGTTAGTTCGATGATGAAAGGTGATAAAGAAACTTTTTGATTCAACATCGATCGAATTTTTAGAAAAAGGTTGGATATACCGGAGGATGAAACGATTTCGATAGACGATATAGCTTTGAAGAGCCAAGAGGAAGCTCGACTGCGAGACGAATTGATAAAAAAGAACGAAGACTTGGAGCAACAGAATTTCGAAATGAAGTCTGATGTAAATATTTATTATTCGCTATCAATTTTGTAATCTCATCCACGATTGGTCGATATACTTTTCAATCTCTTTTTTTAACACTTCATCTCTTCAGATAAGAACTCTGCGTTACAAATTGAACAAATTGGGTCAAAAAGTGGATGATGAGGCACCGATCGATACGAGGGAAATCGAAACGCGATCAAGGAAAAAAGTGAAATACCACGGAATCGTGGAAGAAGAATTAACCGCGTTACGACAGAGGGCGGAACTCGATGAAGTCAAGGAAAAAGTACGAACGGTGATCGATGAGAATGAAGCCCTTAGAAAAGGAATGCACGAGATTTTGGATTGTATACGCGATCAAGATGGTGATTTTTTTTCTCTTTGATCGAATAAACGTTCCGATGCTTAAAAGGACAGTTGATTTGTAACGATCGTGACGTTGCTCAGGTAAAAGCGAGCTAGAAGTTCATTCCGAAACACTGGAGAGGTTATTGGAAGCTCTGGACGTTCGGCATATATCGGGGTGGTATCATCCGGCTATGAGACTACAGGAAAGGCTCAATGTCGTTCAAGGAACCAATTCGGAACTTCGGTCACAGCTGAAACACATGCGGTACGATATTTTGTTTCTTGAAGCCAGTTTTTGATGAAAAAGTGTTCGTCAAAGCTTATTATCAGTATTGGATTTTATCAATGTTATCAAAAGAATCAAAATAGCTTGGCACGAAAGAATTTGATTGACGAAATTGGGAAACTTCGAGTTATTTTTTTGTTCCTTGAATAACGAATTAAATAATGAATGTTTGATCGATACAGAAAGGAATTGGAGAAGCGAGACGCTTTGCTTCATAAATACGCCGCCAAAGATTCATCCCGTACGAAGCCCGATTTAGAAGATTCCGAAAGCGAAGAAGCGAAATTGAAAGAAATCGAACAGGCCCAAACTGCCTGTCAAAAAGACCTTGAAAATTGTCAACTCGAGCGAGAATCTTTGAAACAGGAAAACGAAGAGCTTCGAGGAACTGCTGAAAAATTGAGAGTACAGTTGGAAGCTTTGATAGCAGACATGAAGACTTTGGATACAGGGGACGACGAAATAAAAAGCGCGTTGATCTCGAGGAGTCGAGAATGCACCGAATCGGCTTTGGACGTTATCGCGATGAAACGGAAGTGCGACACTTTGGAAATTCTCTTGAACGAGGAAACAACGAAATCTTACAAAATTCGGAAGGAATCGATAGAAACGGAAAACGCGTTGAGAAGATTTTTGGAAAACGTGGAAAAGAGGAATAAAGTATTCGCTAGTCAAATCGATACTTTGAACAGCAATTTAACGAATTCCGTGAGTTTGGTGGAATACAACGAGCTGAAAGACAAATACAACGAAATGAGTATTCATTTGCGTGGAGTTTACGAAACGAAATTCGGTTGCGAAGCGATTGATGAAATTATGAGTGGGAAAATCGATGAAACATGCGATGGAGAAAATACGAAATCTCTCGAAGCCAAAAACGAATCATCGTTGAAACAATTGACGCAAATAAATTCTGAACTTCGACGACAATTGATCGATTTCCAAACGCAACTTTCCGATCAAGCCAGGAAGTCGACGACCGAGGAAAAAAAAGAAACGAACGAAAAATACGAAGAACGCATCGAAGCTTTAGAGCTGGAGAATAAAAGTTTGATGAGAAGAGTTGGTATTCTTCAGGAAGAGGTCGAAATGCACTCGACAACGAATTCTTTGAGAATTTTCGAATTGGACAATCTCCGTCATCAGATTCTCGATTTGCACGCGATAAGTGACGATAAAGAAACCATTGCGAGGTTAGGCTTCGAACTGAACATTTGCAAGAGCAACGAGGTTGAATTGTGCAAGAGAAAAGTTCAACTGGAAAATGAAATTTTACATATTCGGGGGGATCTAGAAGACACGAAGAAAGAACTGTACGAAGCGAAAATGGAGTTGCAGGATTGTCGAAAAATTTGCGCGACTCGATGCAGGTGTTATATATTTTTGAAATTCTTCTCTAATGTAATTTTATTGAATCAAAAAAAAAAGCGATAAAGTTGATCGATCTTTTTTTTTTACAGATCTTCCGAAGATGTGATTGATTTCCTGCGATCCCAATACGCAGGTTCGACTTCTTTGACCGCGTTGCACAGGTTCGACGCGATGTTGAAAAGTCTTCTCGAAAATCGTGCCGAGATTGATAAAAAACTCGAGGAGGCTAACGAGCTGAGAGAAAGCGCGAAATTGCACAAAGAGACGTTGTCGGATCGTTTGGAGATTGTTGCTAAACTGAACGACATTCTTGAAGAACAAATTGGCAGCAGTAACGTGGAGAGCATGATAGAAAACTTTTCGGAAAACTCTCAGTACAACATGAACGTAAGTCTGATGAAGAATATCATGAAATAATAATTAACCACTCAATTATATATTAATCTTTAATAGTTTGAATAATTCGTGTTTTTTTGTGTCAAATTTGCCATCACTGAAACACCAGCTCAGATCGACAAACCAATTCGCTTTTTCTTGAACAGATTATTCGTTTAGATCGAAGAATAAATCAGTTGGAGAACGAGTTGAAATTCCTGAACGAAAAATCCCTTCGATATCAATCAACGATCGTTGAAATGGAGTATGAGATGATAAACGTGCAAAGAACATGGCACAAAAAACCGGAAGCGACTTCATCGGCTTCTGAGCCCCGAAGCGAAGCGAAAGTCGAGCGAGTAACGGTTTCCACTCAAACGAGAGTGGAGAATCAATCGAGGGAAGTTCAGTGTGAACCTTTCGACTTTGATGCGAAAATCGTTGGGTCAAAGTTGCCGGAAGTATTGTCCGTGAAGGAGACAGAAGCGAGAGATTCGGATGAGGAAACATTAGGTTTGATCAAAGTTCAATTGGAGCAAGCTTTGGCTCTAGCTACCGAAAGATCAGCCGCGTTGATAACCTGCGAATCAAAGTTGATCGAATGGCAAGCTAAAGTCAGAGCATTGGAGGAAACGATCGCTGAAAAAAATGCGCAGTCGCGTGTCGTTGAGCTTGAAGAAAAACGAAAAGATATCGATGATTCTAACCTCGAGAGCATCGACAGCGTCACCTTCAAATCCACTATAAACACCTTACGAACAATCCTCGATCAAAAGGAGGAAACTATAGAGCGTTATCAGAACTTGCTGAAGAATGATAGGGATCAACACAGCAAAGCTGCCGAGTGCTTTCAGCGCGAGATCAAAGGATTGCGCGATGAAATTATTCGCCTTCAGGAAGAAATTGTGAAAAGAGACATCCTACCACTCAGCGTGCTTCC
Organism: Ophioninae sp. B BG-2022a; assembly: GCA_030522765.1. Taxonomy (NCBI): domain Eukaryota; kingdom Metazoa; phylum Arthropoda; class Insecta; order Hymenoptera; family Ichneumonidae; species Ophioninae sp. B BG-2022a. Next base: position 15,873 of record JAPYZJ010005588.1, read on the forward strand.
AACTTCTAGTTTCAACGAACCGATCAAGGAAAATCGGTTGGGCAATGAAACTGAGGAGGAAATGGCGAGGTTGAATGAAAAATGTTCGACCCTCGAAGCCGAGTTAAACATCGCGAAGGAACTTGCCCAACGATGGCATCGTTTGGCTGAAGAGAGATTGCAACACATGGATCACATGAGAAAACGGTCAGTATCTTCCTAATTTCTTCAGTCTCTAAACGTAGATTCGTTTTTAGAGGTTAGCAAAACGTTTAGGATTATTTTTAAAGAACGAATGCGTGTTGACGGATACGAAAAAATATGTATTTATCATGTGAAAGCCAATTGATGTTCATTTGATTCGAGGTCATCATCAGACTGGAAGAGCATCACAAAAATGAACTGGAGAGTTATCGAGAGGAATCGAACAAGTGGCAAACCGAGGCTGACACTCTGAGAGCCCAATTATCAGAGAATCGTATGCAATTAGCCAAAGGAAATATTTCTCTGGTGAAAGAGTTGCAAGATCGTGACAACAAGATACACGAGTTGAGTGTATCCTATCAACAGTTACAGGTTGTTCAAACAAGAAAATACTTCATTGGGCCTCATTTTTATTAGCATTTTTCGTCACACTTGATTTTTATTCGCTTTTCCTTTATTTCTGTAGACCGAATGTGAGATAATGGAGACAATGACTTTATCTCAACCCGCAGTGGTCCACGATGATTGTTCAGCGAAGATGCACGAGATGGCACAAGCGTTGACACGCGACCAAGCCAACCACTTTCAATCGGAGCTCGATCTTTTGAAACGCCAAATAAAATCGCAAAACGACAAGGAAAAGATGTACAAAAGTGAAATTTCAGTTTTGAAGGAGAGATTGAGTCGGCTGTACATGGCGAAGAAAACGGAAGAGAGAAAAGTCTCGAATCGAGAAACGCAGCTGGAGAGAAAGTTAAAAGCTCTGGAGGAGGAGCTCAATGAAGCTCGGGTTCAATTGGACCGAGAGTATCGCCTCCAAGAAGCCAAAAGAGCAAAGGTATCATTTTTTTTACGTTATTTGATCATTTTCCAAATGTATTCATCGATCGCAAAAGAAAATTGAAACCCAAATTTTGAAAGCAGACAGCCGAAGAATTAGCTCTCTGGGAAAAACAAAAGAAATGGCAAAAAATAGCGGAAGTGACGAAGAAAAAGCTTCAAGAAAAAATCGAAGAATGCAACAAGCTAAACGCCAACCACGAAAAATTGCGCTCTGTCGTTTTGTGCATGGAACGAGAAAAATGGTATCTCCGAAGTAAACTCAAAATGGAAAACGCGTGTTTCACGAGCGATCCGAATTCACTCGGGAACGATACTCGGCCGAGTATAGTTGAGAAACTGAAAAACGAATGTCGAACTCTTCGCGATCGAGTCAAGCAACTCACGGATCAATTGGCATCCGAAAATTCTCGTCAAGCTCCGTATCATTCGGAAGACCAGAGAAGACTGATCAGCTCACGGGAAGCCGAGGTTTCCGCATTTTTTTTTTCATTTTAATATTCCAATTTATAACATTTCATCCATCAATCTTCAAACGATCACTTTTCTTCAGGACAATCCAATAGTCGATCAACTCGAAAGTCTGGACGCTGAAGAAAATTTGGAAAGAGCGAACATCCGTTTGGAAAGTGAAAACTTCGAGCTTCGAATGGAAATCGAAAAGAGGCAACTCGAGACTCCTCGACTTAAGGAAAAAATCGAGCATTTGGAGAGGTACGACAAAATCCTCAATTTTATTATTTTTTCTTATCATAATCGAAACACATCGAAATTATCACTAGAATTTTTACCCATTTTCTTCATTCCAAATGTATGAACTCTGCCATTGTTTTTTTTTACAGATACGTGAAATTATTGAAAAACGAAAAGTCGTTGGATTCAACGCCTCGTTGTTCAACCCAGAATTTTTCCGAGCCGAAGAAGTCCGTGATGGAGTTAGAAAAAACGATCTTCGTTTTGAAAAGGGTAATCGAAAAGCTTCAAACGGAGAACAAGGCGTTGAAAGAAAACGCTAAAAAATGTCATCGCCCAATCAGAACGGTACGAATCAATTGCCAATTACGGCGAATTCAGTAATCATTCTACTTTGGATCCTAAAAAAAGCAATTCGATTTAACAAAATTTCGATGTAAAATCCTGTTTATTCATCGAATTGCTAATTGATCGATGTTAATGGGAAAAATGTCCTGCAGGGTAGAACGATCAAAGCCGAGGATGAATCACTTTTGCGGAGACATTACGAATCGGCCCAAAAACGAGTCATAGCCCTCGAAACCGATCTTCAATTAGCTGAACAGAGGATAATGATGCTAGAAAACAATCGACAAGACGATGAGACTTCCAGTGAAATTGAAGTACTGAAACAGCAACTCGACCACAAATCCGCGTTGCTCGATAAAGTCAAACAGCTGCTGACTCGAGCAGCCTTGAACGAGAAAGCTCTTCGTCAAAAAGTGAGTTTTCAACGATATCCAATGTTTTCAAAATATTCAATCATATTTTTGATGGCTTTGATAACATCGGATAAACGATATCTATTCACGAATCAGATTCAACAAATCGAGATGAAGCAAACTTTGTCTACGATAGCCGAGTGTTCAACTTCTTCGTCGACTGAATGACCGGAAGGAGAAATCTCATCTGCTGGAACTTTAGATCAAGGCCTTTTTATTGTAGGAGTCGGTGTCACAGTGCGTATTAACTTTTTATTCTTAACTTCGATTTTTAACTCGCACTTATTACGAGGAATTTATTATGAGATAAAAATCCTTCGAGTTTTTTTTTATTTTTTACTACCTTTTGGATATAGTATAATTATACATATAAATAGAGTGCATTTAATTTCGAAGTCATTTTTCGGTTTCCGCCAATAAACAATTATTGCATTTTTTATCGCATGCATATTTTTCTAGAAATATTTATTTCTAGAATATTTTCAAGAACTTTTTATTTCGACGAAATAAAATGTATCTAGGGAATTTTTGATTTTAGGAACGAAAATATTATTTAGGGATTTTCATATTTTGAAAATATGTTTTATGACTAAAAGTGAACGAATTTTTAGAAAATAAAAGAAAATGAATGATGTAATCTAAAATTAGCTGATAGTGATTTTTACATCATTTATTTTGAACTTTCAATCAGGCAAGCTGAATCGACATATTAGGTTTATGTACATACCCAAATGATGATTTATACGTTTACATTAATGAGATTCGTCGTAGAATAAATTAAAGAGGCGTATGAACAAGCTGAATGATAACTTCGAGACAGAGTTTTGTATAACCTATATAAAATTCTATTCCAAAGCTCTGAGTTTGCGAGCATCGAATAAGCGACTAGATTCATAGGGGATTAGATTCCATTGAACGCTTCCGCGATGTTTCATCGCGATTGACTCGTTACTGAGAGATCATCGATAAACCGTAACATTTGGAATTCAGAAATCCAAAAATCCAGAAATCCTGATGGATCGATGGACCATACGTGTTCACGGAGCGTTTGTAGGTTGATCGGGGTGAAATTCGTGTTTATATGTCATCCAATCTGCTGATGAACGGAGCGATCGAATTTTCGTCTTCGCAGTCCGGGATCATTTTTCCTTTGAATTTGACGCACGTATCGGCGCAAAGCTCACCGTCGAAGTACGGTCCAAACATTTTCGTGCATTGGGCACAATTCCTCATGCAGGTCCCTAAGTGATTAAATAAATTGATTAAATCAGGTTTTATAGATTGGGGGCTCATTAAAAATGAATAATTTTCGAGTAATTAAATATCGTAAATCAAATAAATAAAAAAACGATTGATACATTTATTTATCTACTAAAAGTATTAGTTTAGTGATAACAAATATTGATTTGCGAATATAAATATATATTTGGCAAAATAAATACTTATAAAATAAAATAAATATTTATTTGGCATAATAAATATTTTTATGACGAAATAAATGTTTTTTTATGGATTAGGGGCTCATTAAAAATGAATAATTTTCGAATAATTAAATATCGTAAATCAAATGAATAAAAAAACGATTGATAAATTTATTTATCTACTAGAAGTATTAGTTTAGTGATAACAAATATTGATTTGTGAATATAAATATATATTTGGCAAAATAAATACTTATAAAATAAAATAAATATTTATTTGGCATAATAAATATTTAAATGACAAAATAAATGTTTTTTTTTCCTAAAGGATGATCGTAACGATTGGTACTAACCAACACGATTGGCGTTAGCGTTTGTAAAAAGATTAGCCATCAGGAAGACGCAAAACAGTAGAATGATCAGCTTTCCCATGGCTGAAACAAAAAAAAAACAAAAATGAATTAAATTCACAATCGAGTCAGTGAAAAATAGAAAGAATCCTTCGATCAACGTACCGGAGCCGAAACTCCACTCCTGCGTAGCTTATTTGTTAATCAACATTAACGTAAAATTAAATTGTCAAGCGCGCGATGTTAAAAAACCTAAAATGGCCCAAAGAACGAAGGAGCTCGGGGACTTGTCAGGTATAACTGAAGAGACCCAAAGATTCGATCGGTCACAGAGTCTTCGAGCGAGCTATTCGAAGGTTCGACGCTACTTGTCGTTTTTATCAAGTCTCCAACGCCAGATCGGCCAATATGAGACGAGTTCACGTGTATGCTCGAAGATACGTGGTGTGAGAATTCTTTTTTTTTTTCACGTGTGTGCGTGTACGTGTAATTAATAATTCGAATATCACTGCCGGTAGGATATTGCCCGAAGGCTATTTAGCAGTTTTACGCCCGCCTCGTCCCACCGGCGCCTCGATGTGATACGCTTTTTTTTTTCTTCTTGTTTCTCTTTTTTTTTCTTTTTTTTTTTTAACTCGCCTCTTACAACCGGAATCCCGATACTTCCGCGTTCTCTTTGTGCACAGGTATGAATAAATATACCTTCTTTTTTTTTTTTACCGTGTTCACATTGCACCTGTCCAATCCAGGAAACAGTGCAGAAATTTCGAGACTGAGATCATCGGGAGGAGTCCTCGCGTACTTGGATACAAAGTATGGATCCGAATATTTGGATAGAGAGTATAGATTCGAATAATTAGGGACACAGTGTACTTAGTACCCAAATTGTTGGGTACAAAGTACGTGTAGAAATACTTGGATGCTGAGTACGTCTCTGAATACTTGAGTACAGAGTATGTTTCGAAATACTTGGATACAGACTTTGGATTCAAATACTTGGACACGGTCTTTTTGGCCGAATACTTGGATGCTTAGCATCCGAGGACTTGGATACTTAGCATCCGGGGACTTGGATACTTAGAATCCAAGTACTTGGATACTTGGAATCCAAGTACTTGGATACTTAGAATCCAAGTACTTGGATACTTGGAATCCAAGTACTTGGATACTTAGAATCCAAGTACTTGGATACTTAGAATCCAAGTACTTGGATACTTAGAATCTTAG
>JAPYZJ010005589.1:0-36220 GCA_030522765.1 Ophioninae sp. B BG-2022a
TATATATATATATATCTTTCTCTCTCTGGTTCGTGGGATCGACCGACATACGAGAACGGTTGACCGAATTTTCGATGCCGACAATACCCGATAGCTGAGTTGTATGGGACAAAATTCAGTAGAATGTGCCATTTGTGTACATTGGTACGATATGTACACACATAAGAAGGGTAGGTATTCGGAGACATATGGAGGAGCCCCGATGGGGCACCCTGTGTACTCGCCATAACCTAACTTACGGGACGTGTTATCGACACCGCATTGTATCGAGCGTTCCGATTTCCATAACGGATAAAGGCTTGCGCGGGTCATAATATCCCAAGTGTTTCATTCAATCGTGCGTACAACGTTTCCTCGACGTACCGCCATTATCGAACGATATTTATGTCTCCAGTTCCACGGACCACCGTTTCCTAATTGATTCATCCGAAATCGGATTCTCATACGTTCACGCTCTTCCACTTCCATGATCAATCGTGGGAGCACCTCAACGAAAAAATAATTGTCGGATTTGAGATAAATCCGGCTTGATGTATTTAGTAAACAGAGGGCATCGAATCGTCTATGAAAACGCAGTGAACGACATTTTTTGAAATGTCGGTTTTTACTTGTAACACTTTCGATTAGATTTGATGCAACTTTTAATTGAAATTAACTTTCAGTTTAATCCAGCTTTCGATTCGACTAAAATTTCAATTCTATGCCTATTTTTATTGAATTTAATTTTTAGTTTAATCCAGCTTTCAATTCGACTGGAATTCCAAATCGATGCGACTTTTAATTGAATTTAACTTTCAGTTTAATTCAGCTTTCGATTCGACTAGAATTTCAATTTGATGCAACTTCGAATTCAATTAGACTGTCCGTTCAAGTTGATTCTCGATTCAATTCAAATTTCAATTCAATCCACTCTCAATTCACATTGCAATTCGATTCATGTTTCAATTTAAATCAACTGTCAATTGAATTTAAATTTCAATAACGTTATATTTTCAATACATTTAAACTAAATGCACATCTCAATTGACTCCAATTCAAACCAATTTAACTTTCAACTTAACTAAATTTAATCAACTCTAGTCTATTCAACTTTCAATTCAATCTTCAATTCATTTCGTTCAACCTACAATTCAATTATATATAACATTGAATTCCCTCCAATTTCTTATTTAACTTTACACAATTCTTCCACGCTAGACCCAAACAAATCTAAACGAATCCACGGCTCGTCCCGTTTTCTTTCCTAATCAGTCACAGGCGTACTTTGTCACCAAACCTAAACTCGAAATAATTATCGAACTGAAGAAAGAAAAACGATCGGTAATTAATTACAAAAAAACAGGGTTCCCGGAAAGAAGCGTTCCAAGTAAATTCTCGAAATCGAGTTTCCGCTTACCTGTATTTCCTTTGAGCGCTTAATTACAGCGTTAATCAGAGACAAAATCATGAGTTTTCCGCCATGGAATTTCCGATGCCGAGGATAAAACAATGTTACACCAGTCAGAGCAACGGGTCCTGTAACCTTTTTCCTTTTTCTCGAACACGAGAACCCAAAGAGCCTGTAATCCCTGTCGATAACCGTGAAAACCAGAACCGAAGCAAATTGCGGATGTCGCGAAAAGCGAAAAAAAAACAACAACAAAAAACCAAGAAAGAAAAAAAGCATCGCTCGGCGAAGCTTCGGGTTACGGATTTGCACTCTTCCACGTATACGCCTCGATCGTATCTCACGAATTATGCGAAACAACGTTTATTATCATAATCCAAACGCAAAGGACATCGTATAAATCCTGTTTATCGAGGGGGATAGTGTCTTATCGCGTTACGGATTCTCTATCCCGCTCTTCTATCAGCCATACATTCACACGCACACACGCTTCCTCTCACGCGTGTCAGACAGTACAAAACACACGTGTGGATCACACCAGAATTTATAATATACATTTGCTTCGTACTGGCGGATTGTTTAGCGAGAGTTGGTAAAGATGCGTATCATCACAGACCGACTAACCCCGGGCTATCATAAAATTCGCCTCTCTCTCGCTTATATACCAAATAGAGAATTTTCGCCGGAGGCGTTTCCCGGCATCTCTGTCTCTCTGTCTCCTTTTCCTCTTTTGGCACATAAACGCTGAATAAGCACCCACCTTATTCGCACTATATATATATATATATATATCACTTGGGGTAACTGCAAGCTTTACGAAAGATTCTCGAGAATTCATGGGGGGATAGTCGAGACCCAGGGCAGACATACTTCCGGTTTTTCTTCCTCGAGTCTCCAGAGGATATCTGTCGAACAACGACACAGCCTCGTATATGGGATCTTCCTCATACAGGACGTATTAAGGGCTCGAATAAAATGGACTCGAGTATGAAAAAAGAAAGAGGTCTTCTTCGGGGTCGTAGGTGGAGGGATTATTTTCGCGAATGGGATAGTCTTCGTAAGGGATATAGGATAAGGGATGAAACGAGTGAAAATATACTGGGTGGTACAATATTTAATATAGGGGAATTTTTAATGGCGGTTAAGGGCAATATTTTGTTAATGAATCGACTGGTTCAAATATTTATGGACTTTTTTATTTTTGGTACACTGTATTTTGACATTCTCATTTTTAGGGTCCCAATACTATTTCTAAACATTACTACTCCCAATACTCGGTGTAACAGGAATATATTTAGGAAATCTACATCGAAACTTTTGATGAATTTTTTTCTTTGCTGATTGATATTCCTTCATTTCATTGATTTTTGTTGTTGTACTGATTCTTCGGATTTTATTAATTATTCATTAATTCTTCTCTTTATCTTGAAAAATAAATACAAAAATCCTACTACGAAATTTCGAATGAAAAAATAAAAGAACATTGAAACCAATCCTACTAATGAGGCTAAAACGAAATTTAAAAAAAACCTTACTTTCAAGTAGTCTAGTATTACGAGAAAATAGTGCGAAGAAAAAAAATGTAAAAATTCAAAACAAAATATATAAAAAACCAAATCGATAATGACGAGATGATATGAAAAATTGGAAACGCTTGCGTGCAATAACGAATCACAAGCGCGTTAAATCTCATTTTTTTTTGTAACTCTTACTCTCGCTTTTCTGTCAGTCCCTCGCCCTCCCATTACTCCCCCCCTCGCCCGGTTACCTTTCCCGCCCTCCTCGTTGCCTCGTTCATTGATCGTTCCGTAAAGTCGCTCGTGCAATATCGGATACAGAGATCCTAATTGGAGTTGGCTGGTAAGTTGGAAGCGGGGAATCGGGTGGAGGCCAAACTTCGAAGAGCGAGTATATCGGGACGACCTCGACGTGCTTTCGCGGGAATAAGAGCCGCGAGAGGCGTGCGAACCTCTGGAACATCAGAGTACGTGCACATCGGCCTGTACGGACATTTAAGTGTCCGTGTGTATGGCAGTGATAGGGAGGAGGGTGGTGGTGGGTGTGGGGGTGGAAAAACGGAGGGGGCTGCTTTTAGGTGTTGGGGGTTGGAAAAGGCCTCGTGGGAAATCCGGGTCTGGCCATCGTTAATTGGCATGGGTATAACTTGAATTTGAGGATGAAGCTCCGGAGCAGGTAAGACGGAGACGAGAAAAGATACGCTGGATCGTGCTGAGGATACGATGAGAGAGATCAGTCGGAACAACAATAAAAAAAAAGAATAAAAATAGGGAAACAACAAAGAAAACAGTTGGCGAAAAGAAAAACACCGGTTTGAACATCAAAAATAGTTGGGGGTGGATGAAGTTGGAGAAAAAGTATGGACTTGAAGTTCGCGTCGTTGCAATCCAATGAAATTTTTTTTCTCCTATTTTTATTTCCTTAACTCTATTATTTTCCGAAATATTTTTGTTGAGATTTGAATGGTAGATTATCACTATAAAGATTCGAATAACTATTGAAGTATCTTGTTTACGATTTCGGTAAAAAAAAATAGAGAAATTGAAGAACAATCATTTTCGTTGCGTCGCAACGTTGCCAACTTCAATCTCATGAATAAGTACGAAAAGACCTTTTGGACAACGAAGTTAAGAGGTTAGCCTCTAGGCTGAATAAACGAGAACTAGAACTGCTTGGGGAAATTCATTTTGGAGTAAAGTTAATGAAAAATCATTCGGACGTTTGTTTGTTAAGCAGAGTTGAAAGGGTTTGTAGTAAGTTGAATTATCGAAAAAGTAATGACGCTGAGAAGGTCGTTGGAAGGTAAGGAACTTGGTTGGACTGAGCTGATACAAAAACAAAACGATTTGGATTTTTAAATCGTATTCTAAATTAATATTGACTCGGACTCGAGCGAGCTTTCTTTGGTTGCCGATTTTCAATTGTCAAAAAATTCTTAGCATGGTTTTTCGATTTTGACTATCTGATTGGGCTAGAACAAAAAAAAACAAGATTTCGTGTTAAAAGAAATAATATTGATGGAGATTTTACTTAGTTGATTTTTGATATCGTGTTTCAATTTTCAAACGAATTGAATGCGATTTTCCATGATTTTTCATGGGAGGATGACGTTATTATTATTAATGACGAATTAAAATTAAACGTTAAGAAGAAAAACGTGATGAAAGGCTAAACTACTATTATACTGAATATAGGTGTACAGTTTCAAGAAAATTTATTTATCAATATCGATAAATCACCTTTACCGTTTTGAAAAACTCATTTTCTCCAATAACGACTTTCCTCCTCGATTTCACTGGCCCAAAACGAGAAAAGATTTTTTTTATGTTCACATTAGCTTAACCCCTTAAACTAAACTCAAGCTACGTTTTCACTTTTGAAAATTGATGGATAAACGATTGCGAAAGCGTGTTGAAACAAAAATTAACAAAAGAGAGAAAAAGAGTTGAGAAGGGACAAGATGGGTAGCTTTTGAGAATTAAGTCGCATCTTAGTAACGTGTTTACCGGCTGCCGTTTTGGTCGAGCTATTATAGCCCGTGATTGTGGAAATTCGTTAATGGGCACTCGCCGGGAATGGGAATTCAACAGCTTGATAAGGAGAAGGCAAGAGACAAGGGAAAGGAATAGTCTGCATGTTTATGAAGTCAAGGAGAAATACAGAGGGGATGAAATTCCTCGAGGGCTTGAAATCCTTGCCATACGTTCACCCTCCTGTACAAGGGAGAGACAGATGCTTAGATTAGAGACGGATACTTAAAAGACCTTGACCATTTCGTGCTTTGTAAAGAAATAGTTTTTTTTTTTTCGTTTTTTTTTTTGCTAATAACGACCAGAATTTTTGATTTTTTTCTATTGTAACGAGAGATATTTTTTTCGTCAAATTGGAATATGGAAAATAAAAAAAGTCTATTTTCTAACTTAAGATTTCCAACCTCAATTCAGAAAAAATAAATTCGTATCTTTAAATTTTCAACCTCAATTTGCGAAAATAAACAATCTACAATAATTCATGTATTATTATTGCCCAGATTTTCAAAATGTATTATTATAGTTATATCGTCAAATACTTCAAAAAATTTGTTATAATTTTGACGACTTTTCGTTATCAATTAATTAAATTTCAAGAATTTCAAAAATTTCGACGACTTTTCGTTATCGTTTAATTAAATTTCAAGAATTTCAAAAATTTCAACGACTTTTCGTTATCAATTAATTAAAGTTCAAGAATTTTAAAAATTTCAACGACTTTTCGTTATCAATTAATTAAATTTCAAGAATTTCAATAATTCCGACGACTTTTTGTTATCAATACCTCAAGCAGTGTTGATTCCCAATTGATAAAACCAAATGTTTCTCTTTCATACCCCTGGAATGAAAGATTCTTTGATCCGCGATGGAACAATTGCGAAGCGTCACCGCCTAACAATAGGCACGAACGATGTACGTCATATCAGAAACCTATCGCCAGAAACGTTTTGATAACGCAATTACGAAGTTGCATTCGTTCGTGGCGGATATGCCAAACCGCGGTAGACCTTGAGACTCTCGTACGTGACCGTTTTTCCCAATACCACGGACGGTGAATCGAAGTCGGAGTACTGATAAAAGTTTCATGCTGTATATTGCCTTTACCGCAAATAAACGTAAACAGTTTTTTCCCGTTTCATCACTTCGTGGAAGTGACTCTGAAATGAGGTGTTCACTCGAGGATATTTCCGATATAAGCGATCCTATTCCTCCAATCGTTTAACGATAAAATTCCATGGCTCGTTAAGGTATTTCGAAAATTGAATTTTTGGTCTGCCTCGAGCATTTTCTTGTTTGCATCAATTTTCTGCTTCGTAGATTGCCCCTCGTGTTTGAGGCCCTTGACAATCGCATTCGCAAAGGCAAATATTGCCCATACCTACTTGTTGCATCCTTTTCGCCTTTGGATCTTCCTGATAGTGTTCAAATAGCCTCAACAGCTTTCCCTTCGCTCCCTTCCACTCAACTTTAATCGCTTTTCTTTTTCGCTTCCATTGTATCGTCGGAAGTCAAAGGGGAATCCTTGCAGTCTCTCGGGCAAATAAATAAAGTTGTTGCTCGTGGCAGTAGCTAAATATTTCAAATGTAGTGGTGAAGAAAGTTCAGCTTTACTGAATTAATGTGGCAGAAGCAATGGAACAATGAATTGATTTATATATTTATATTTCTAGAATGATATCGATAGAGCAAATAAAAAATGTTAATTTTTTCAATCCATCATCCAATCCCAAAGACTTTCTTCACTGATTTCTTTATTTCAATTCGAAAAAACATCTTCGTGCGATCTTTTATTTCAACTAAAAAAAATCTTTATTCTATTTATCATTCGATCGCAAAAAATGTCGCCATTCTAACCCCAAAAGGCTTCTTCATCCCAGCCCTAGAAAAGTCCGTCATTCATTTTTTCACTCCAACCCCAAAAAATATTTTCGTTCAATCCTCGATACAACCCCAAGTTCCTTTATTCATTTCTTCATATCAGTCCCAAAAGAAGTCTTTATACGATTCCTCATTCTAAATCCAAAAAAAGTCTTCATTCAATATATCATTCGATCCCAAAGAAAAGTCTTCGTTCTGCCCCCAAAAGGCTTCTTCATCCCAGCCCTAAAAAATTCCGTAATTCATTTTTTCACTCTAGAGACGAAAAATATTTGTTTCGTTCAATCCTTCATCCAACCCAAAGATTCTTCATCAATTTCTTCACTTTTTCAAAAACATCATCACTGAATTCTCCATTCCAACCCCAGAAAATGTCTTCTCTCAATTACTTATTCTAACTCCAATAAATTTTCTGATTCTTCGTGAAGACATTCCCGCGATTGTCTTCGAATAATCATAGGTATCCGCGAAAACCCGAATCATAGAACGAACGACGAAAAAGTTTGGACTGCCTCTTTGCATCAGCAAGTACCTGTGCGATATTTCTCTCGACGTTTGACAATCAGTGGATGCTCGTGTAGCCCGATTTGGCGGGGTGTACACGAAGAGACACGTGTACACGTACGAGCCGGGAATTCGTTGGTACGTGTTGACTATTCTTGCGTACCGCGCACGTTCCCTTCTGGTAACCGCAACGCGACCGAGCTCCACCGCCGCCAGGATGACGTACAGTGGTCGCCAGCACATTTCTCGTTTCCGCATGGGACCTACCGGAAATGTTACTTCTCGCCATTATCGTTCGTCGCTTAGCGGTTTACTCGGGCCTACAACACGCGCGCAAAATCCACCGTTTCTCGCTGGTTGCTCAAACGCGCGGTTGTTCCTTCCTCTTCCATCCTTCCAACCTCGTATAGGTTGGAGAAGAGTGGGAGGCGAGAGGGAAATGAAAGAGCATCATTAATCCAAGCGTTTGGGAGCTTAATCGTCATTCAATTACGGACCATCGAGTCGTACTCCTCGAGTCCAAGAAACTTTGAAAAAATTAGGTTTAACGTTTCGTCATTCAAATCGAAGAGTATCGAGTTCGTTTTGAAAGAAGAACAACAGTGGAATATCGGGTCGATCGTGATAAGGAATTGTCACGATAAGGAATTATGGGAGTGTCAGCCAAAGTACTGTTTCTGATCGTTCTGGTTGGATTTTCGACTCTGATCTTGGCGATGCCATTGAGCTTTCCCAACAGGCGTCATCTTCGCAACGATAATCTTTGTCCCATAGGATACAGACTGTTGCGAAACGGACTCTGCAGGAGGATCCTCATAATACCTGCCTCCTACTATCAGCAGGTGAGCAAAACCATCCTAATGAGCCCGCCACGAATATATACGATTATTCACTTCGTCGCACACCTCGACGAAATTCTCGACTACCAACCCCCACCCCCCTTGCCTTTCACTTCCCACCTTCCTTTTCTCTTCTCTCAGACCCATGATTTTCGCGAGGGTGAATCCACCGATTCTCTCCAAACGTGCGTTCCTCTTCATGAGGGTTTATTCGAGCTTCCACTTGGACACCCCATCTCGGTTCTTCCCTTGTCCGACAAAAAGATAGGAAAAAAGTAAAAGGTTCGTCCTCTCGACGTGAAACGTCTCTCTCTACATCCCAGGACTAACAAAGAACATAAAAGTAGACACCCCTTGGTAAAACCCTCGAGAAAGCGTAAGGACCCGTCATCTCCATCTTTAGTACCCTCCCAAAGCCGCACGTATGGGCTATGCCTGTATAGGTCCCCTGATGGAACAAAATAGAGATGTCATCCTCCTTCGACAAAAAAACGACGAAAACCGAAGAAATAATAGGGGTCGAATGGCAAACCAAGGAGTGAGAGAGGGGGGGGGGTGAACCAGAAAAAAAGGGCAATCAATGTAGACACATGATACACTCCAGATGGAAGTTGTGTAATCTCTTCATGAGAAAACAATGAAGAAGTTATCCCCGTGTGTATTTCCATGCCTGGGGGAATGACGCCTGTCAACCACTCCACTTTTCACGGAGTACGAACCTGGGGATTTTCAGCTGATGGCAAAATTTATCTTACCGTTTTACGAACTTCTGATTCTGCCCCTATCTATCCAAGCTCTGCTCGCGGATAATCCTCTGTAATAACATGTAACAATGATACTTTGATAATTTGATTTTATCAAGTTTTTCAAAGTTATTTTTACATTATTTTGCATATTAACAAATCGATAATTGGACGTTCGGTTTCATGCGTTTTGGAATTAAGGAATTGTTGATTTATCAGTAGAAAATAAATACATTGCAACGATGTATTAAAGTTTATAATAATAATAAATAGATACAAGTTCGTAATATAATAAATACTTAGGAATGTTAATTTTCCATTTTCAATAATAATTGAACACAAAATCGACTTCTCAATTTTGAAAATCAATTAATACGTTTAAATGATTTTATTTTTACTCATAATTACCCCAAAACTCAATATACATGGAGTTCTCCAATGATCGCTGATTAATTCGTTGTTAAACCAAATCTTTCACTATTCTATAAATCAACTGACAAACGCGTCAACGCAGTCTAATTATCTGAAACTTATCCTAATAAAATACTCGATCCTAAATGCATAATTATTCATTAATACATTGAATCTTACTGATCCGTTGGCCGTGCGGGCTAAGGCGCGGCCAGCAGATCGGGAGGTCCCGGGTTCAAATCCTGATGGCGGTCGAGATTTTTCTTCGAAATTTTTCGATGGAACTCGTTCCGCTGCCGGGAGGTGAACTTGGGACCGGCTGTACTGGCATGGGTTTTCCGCAGTGGGGACAGGAGGAATCAAGGTGGAATAGGAGGAAAAATGAGGTGGGGAAAACAGGAAGAAACTGAGAGGAGAGGAGGGGACCGTGAAAACCCGAAGGGTGTACGGGATGGAACAAACAATAAAAAAAAATAAAAAAATACATTGAATCTTCCATAAATGGAATGCAACAAAATTATTTTCAATCCCACACTTTAATTTTTCAGTTTAATTGGGCTACTAATATTCCTGAAATATTGTTGAGAATACTTTTCAAAAATCCGTTACGACAAAGGAGTTTTGATAATAATGAGCAAAAAATAATGAATGGAGAACAAAAAAAATAATGAAAAAGATTTCAAAATATTATGGCTTTTCGTTGTTTGCCAAACCAGGCTTCAACGTCACGAAAAAAAAATATCACTATGATGGGACAAGGTTTATGGAAAATTCCATAAGCTCGACCACGACGAGGTAGATCGCAAATTCAATCGTCATAATTGTACGTTGAACTGGAACTGAAGCCGAAGGTGTTCCGCAGAGAGCCTCGAGAAAAACATAACCTCGGAAATCCGTTTATCTCGAAAGATACGAATTTCTTAATAACGAGACAGGGACGACTCGAAGTTTGTTGGAAAACGGGAAAGCTTGAAGCTGGAGGAATTGCTTTGAAAGGCATCGAAAAAGTGTATCTCGCAAAGTGGATTACGCTCTCGTGACGAATATACATGCATACGGGAAAGACAAGAGCTATAATCCGTTGAGACGAAGAGGTTTTTCATCCTGAGACCTCTCCCCATCCCCTTCACCCCCTTCACCTTTACTTCGCATATATTATTATATCACGTTCGTTATTTGTCGACAAATATGAAACCACATTTTATATCACCAACGTTTGGAGACTTTCGACGACGAACGAGCGATATTAAAATAAATACGAAGCGGACAAGCTACAACCGCCCACGTACGAGACTATTCTCGCAAAAAACTTTTTTCCACATGAAATAACAAACAAAAGGCGAATCTAAACGGGCCCGTGATTTGCATAAAGAGAAACTTTGTTTTCCTCTAACTTAAATCTTTATTTATAAATATGGCACTTGCTGCGGATATTTTCAAAATAATTGTTCGAAAGACGAGAGCAACGTCAAAAGCTGCTTCGTTTGAACCCAGAGAAAATTCGGGGTTATTAGGAATCAGTAATTGAATGAATAAATATTGAAAATTAAGATTATTTAACGACAAATTTGATTCGGAGGAATAAGTGAAATTACTGATTCTTTGGACGTTTTTTGTTTCATATTCAGTAGGAGCTCGAATGCGCGAATTTCGGTTTTCTGAATTTTTGGTTTTTTGAAAGATGGTCCTCTTTTTCTTTCATAAAAAGCTGTTCCCTGACATTTCGAGATTTTATCAAAAAACATATAACTCTTTAGAGAACGCTTTGAAATAGTTCGAAACTCAACTAATAAATAAAAATAGTTAACAAGAGATTCATCCGATGTAGAAAAATAAAAAAACCGAGTACACCGTTTCGAAAAATACACTTTTGGGATAAAACCCAATTGAAGAATGACAATCAGTTAGCTGTTTTTCAACTTATTTCATTTATAATTTGACTTCTGATTCTCTTTTTCCGGTCGCAGTTGGCCTAACCTTTTAATTTGTTTTGGCAGTTCTTTTCTTTTTGTCGATCTAATTCCTAAAAATCGCTCAAACGTTTTCCGCAAATGCTCATCAGACATTACTGATTCTAAAAATGTCCGATGAGAATGAAGAGCTCTAAAAAGTTTATTAAAAAAATGTTTAATCAACAAAATAAAAAACGATAATTGTTCCAACCGGGCAGCCTTCATCATCACAAGCACAGTGGCAAATCATATTTGCTTCTCATAATTTTCCATTGTTCGATACGACCAGTTTCGTGGGCAACGGAATTATTATTGAATCGGAGACAGCTCGCGAAGAGGCACATAGACGAGACCGCGAAGAAGGAACGCGCCAATGTGCAAACGTAATTTACAAGCTTGTTTCCTCCTTTTTAACTCAATAGTCCATAGTCCCGCTCGTGATGGAACGTGGTTAAGAATTTATTTCCTCTTATTTCCAAAGCTCCACAACCCGTCACCCCCCCCCCCTTCGCGCTCATCATCGATTTTATACCACCGTACTTTTAAAAGCCACTTTGGTGTCTTTCGTGCATCGATTTTTTCCCCCTTTTTCCCTTTTTCCTTCTTTTTTGAAATTACTTACTTTTGTCAAGATTATATTTCAGAAAAGGTAGATTTTGGCCTGAAGAGACCGATTATTTCAGTAATTTGACCTGAAGAGACCCAATGATCTCAATATCAGTTCCAATTCAATTTTTCCACCAGAATTTTCCTGTTGGGTTCGTAGTTTTTCGGTAGTGTAATTTTAATTAATTTTTTCACGAACTCTTCTTCGACTACATTTGGGAAATATTGAACTTTGAACTGGTATTCGAGGTATTACCGAATGGATGTTACAAAGTCGCGAAAGTTCTTAAAAATTTGAGGAATTGTAGTTTTTGATAGAAAAATTATTCATGAATTATTTGACAATTTGAGCTAAATTATAAACGTATGAATGTAACATGGTCGCTCTTAGGAAAACCGATGGAGAATCAAAAAAAAGGAAAAGATTTAAGGATATACTCATGAAGAATTTCACGTACTGCTTGAGTTTAACCACAATGAAATAGAAGAACTTACTGACAAATTTAACATCATATAAATTATTGTTTTGGGTTGTTAAATTTTCGTAGATCGATAGAAAAGTCAAAATGATCTGTTATGGCTTTCCGACCAACCCAATCGCTTGTTGCATGTTTCAGCTCGAATTGTGTTTCAGCTTTATTTAGCTTGATTCAGCCTAAATTGAGTTTCAGCTTAATTCAGTTTGAATCAGCATGAGTTGAGTGTCAGCTCGATTCAGCATGAGTTGAGTGTCAGCTCGATTCAGCATGAGTTAAGCGTCAGCTTGATTCAGCTTGAGCCGCGTTTCAGTTTGATTCAGCCTGAGCTATATTCAAGCTTGTTTCAGCTTACACAGTGTTTCAGCTTGATTAAGCTTAATTCAGCCTGAGTTGAGTTTCAGCTTAATTCAGTTTGATTCATCCCGAGTTGAGTTTCAGCTTTATTCAGCTTGAGTTGTCTTTCAGCTTGATTCAATTTGATCTGTGTTTCCGCTTGTTCCATCTTGAGGGAGGTTAAGGCTGCTTGATAAAAAAACCCATCCTAAAGCTAGTTTATGTACGAAGTGAAAAACATAACCTTCCTCGTGTCGTCTTCGTTACATTATACATACTGTATTTGTAACATGACTGGCCCTCCCCCCGTAGAGCGTGTGTGTTTTCTCACCACCGAACACGCCAAACAGCCACGTATACGGTGATGGGCACAAGCGGCACCACGAACTCACGCGCACTCAACCGCAAAAGCGCCTCTCGCTTACGTATTCATAAACACTCGGGCGCTGTGCGGTCTTCTAAGTGAGTTTATGCGGCCTCTCTTCCACTCTCTCTCTCCCCTTCTCTATCTCTATTTCTCACATTTCCATCTCTTTTCCTCGGGCTTGGCTTTCAGTGACATCGTTTTATTCGCGGTGTGACGCTTCTCAAAAGCTCGAACCGCAACTTCTTTCTGTCACGCCACACTCGAGTTCTCCACCCTCGATTCAACTTAAGCGTAAGCGGGGGCCCTTTCGTCACTGTGCAATCACAATGCCGGAGAAAAGGCCACTGATCTCTCGTGCTGATCAATACTCCTGGGCGTTTTTGTTTGTTTGTTCGCCTCCGTCAGACGAGAAAGGGCCATCAAGCTGGAATTCTCGATTCTTGATGAAAACTTCAATGACTGTCGGGTGTATCCATTCAGGAAATGGTTTTGGCCAAGTGGGTTATTACCCCCCAAGATTACCCCCCAAGTGGGGGGGTAATCTTGAACAGCTTAAAGCGTCTGATAGGTCTGATCTCATTTGCTGTTGAGAAAACTTTCAACTACTTACCGTACCTGGGTAGTACAGATAACTGAACGAGTCACGAGTCTTGGTGAATGTTCTCATCAAATGATGACTCATCTGGCCACTTATTATTTACCGGACTGGAAACTGAAGGAAACCTGATATGTGGATTTGGCTGACTGCAATGTTAAGGATCGGTGTTACGTGTGCTTGCGAATAGACTGAAATCTTATAAATATTTATCAACTGAAACGTGATTTTCGATACATTGGAGTACGCAGTAAGGAATTTGAAGTTTCAGTCTACGCATGTATTAAATGTTGATTCAGTACGTGGGTAAACCGGAAGAAAGCTTCCAAAAGCTGTTTTCAATGTATCGAAAACTAGATACCTCATTTTTTGAGACCTAGAATCAATACATAAAACTGGGTACTTAGTTTTCAGGAGATTAAGAAAGCTACTAATTTTATACCTAGATAAACAAATTACTAGATTTATTATAAAGGTATCTAGTTTAAACTTGGTAATAACATTATTAGTTGCGAAAACTGAATAAATTTAGTCTACTAAATAAGTGCTCTATTTGTCTAGTTGTCCTTTCTTCAACCTAGAAAACAAGTAACCTAGTGATCTATACTGATGTGTCATTTCTTTAAAATCTTGAAACTGGATTACTCGTTTTTCTCCTCAAAACTAGTAAATTATTTTCAAGTTTTTTAAGCGTTGATTTAAATATACTGAAAATTATATTACCAGCTTCACTAGAGAATACTCGATCACGCTAATAACCACGTTCCCAATTTTTACCGTATTCGACTCTTCCCATTGAAAGCTAGATTCCTAGTATTCCTTAGAATTGGCAACTGGATTGCCTATTCCAAGGCTTTAAAAATACTTTTGAAAGTGGTGAAAAATAGAAACGGAACAATAACTTTTCATACCACAAAAAAAATCTTATAAAAACTGGGAAACTTCTGTCCACGAAACATACCGAGAACGTAGAGCCCTATTTCCGCTTCCTGAGCATTGCCTGTGTTTTGAACAATACTATGAACTTCACAGTCGATTCGATTGCATAAGTCTTATGCAATTATGCATATGAACAGCCCATTTATAACACTTGGATAGACATTTGAATCCCAAAGGATCAGAGTCGAGGATTATCATCCGGGAAACCTGGCATGGTACAAATAGTGATCCCGTTCTTCTGTATCGACCGAAAACGGTCCACACCCAAACCTCGTCCCAAAGGAACCCCAAATACGTTGAGGTCCAAGTTGAGAATTCGTTCGATAACGTTTCGAAAGTATACTTAACGGATAAACGAGACTGATGACATTAACCGTTGCCCACTGATGGCTAACCAGTTCGGCATTATTGATTCTTTCCAGAATCCAGAGTAATAAGGACCACACGCTGAACGATCGATAGCCCGAGCCCAGTGATAAGGTCACCCTTGGAGCGCGGCGGCAGGACTCGACGAGGGAACGTGACACGGCACACATACACAAATACACACTTGCGGAAACCCATACACCCACACATGCGCATTGCGAACACAGATGAACATCGACACAGAGACGTCACCCAACACAGGAAGAACCGTCGTGGGTCTTCCCGAATTAACTCTCTCTCTCGCGACGTTACAGATCAAGATATATAGTGGGCCCAATGTATATCAACGCGTGTACACATTTAACACCGAATCTCCTGCTTTCACCGACTGAGTACACGCACACGATTCGACCTCAACACACCCGAGCACCTCCACGACCACTTGCACATGTATAATCGTCGAATCCAACGTTGAATAATTGAGCGATGCTTATACCATTGGATAATGGCTGTATCACTCTGTACCAACACATATGTACCTTATACCCATACTACTAGCTGATTATACGTAGAGAATATACGTTTGTACACACCTGTGTGCCACATGTATTAGACTGGATTTCCAAAATCGATTTATAACGTTATATCAACTGAGGTATCGTCAAAATGTGTTAATCTATATTTATAAATGGATAATATACATTAGAACATCGTTGCACGCTTCGTCGATGATAGAAATATTAGGAAACATCGTGGAATATTTCGTCTCGAGGTCGTTCTATCTCGTAACCATCAGCATCCAACAAAACCCCGGTAGAATATTCACGAGAAATTCATTAACCGGCGGAAGGGGTCTCGAGGTTCTCCCCCCCCCCCCCTTATCCGCGGGTGCACACATAATGATGTTATAACGAAGCCGCGCCCGTAAACGGGGTACGTATCTTACTGCACTTGGCAATGTGCATTATGTCTCACGTTATAAGATTTATATTATATTATACATACGAGTATCCATTAATGGCTTTCGACCCCCTATGAGAAGCGCATGAATTAATAAGTTGATGAATTTAGGCCAATGGAAAAATTGGGTCAATTTTCCGGAACACACCGAAAAAAAATGTTGATGGTATTTACGACGATCGTGGAGATAGGCGAAATAGTTTAACTACCCGGGTATCATTGATACCGCAATCATAACGCGGTTAACGAAAGTAGGAAAAGTGTATTCAAACATGCGATTTGGGGAATTCAATAACAGCGGAATAATTATTAACCGCTACCGTAGTCTTGGTGATACTGATACCGCCAAGTTCCGTATTATCACTGGATCTACGTACCGATACCATATTTGAGTACCCTTAAGGCGAAGTAGAAACTGTAACACGTGACATACGACGGCGAGATAAATAACTGGAATTGTTCGACCGACGTTTCTCGAAGATGGAACATATTAGGTGTAGTAAAAAGAAATCCATTATTTTCTGAAGCCAACCAATCACAAACTGATTCAGCTGATCACAAAACTAGCGAAAAAGTTTTTAGTACGAAATCTTATCTTTCGGTGTAACCCGATCGGACTACGCGAGGTACAGATAACTAACGCCATTTATTGGAAGAATCATAGATTTCTTTTTATTACACCTAATATTTAACATATAATAAAAGAACCATCCCCTGTAACTATCAATTCTACATATCCTGATACCCCAATGAACCAAAAAGATCTAAATGACTGTGAGAAAAGTGGATTTGAAAATTTGGGTGTTTACGTTCTTCTATATACCTTCAAGTTCTGGACATCTCGTACTTCTATGATTTCGTGAAGAGAGGCTACCAAAAAAGGATATCATAGTGTTTGTTCACAACGAAGATATAACCGTGGTGTAGCTACGGTAGTCTTTAGGACTACCCGTGTCTCATAAACAATTGCGCGGTACGTTTGCTGCATTGCAAAAATGGGATATCAGGTCAGTGTTCTTTTAGCATTTCACCATGTATTCTTGTGGTCCACAGATTGTTACGCATGCAGCAATTCCTGTGTGGTGCGAATCAGTATGGACGTGGCATATACATGCACATTTGTTCGTCGATGTATACGAATTGTACACGAGTATTCGTACGATACACATCGGGGCTGCCTATTATCAGGATCTTTGTGGAGTTTATTTTTTGATGGAAGGAAATATCAGTTTTGTTAAAACCTAGTTCATTTTATAGAAGCAAGATTCAATGGAACAAGCAACGGACGTTTGGAAAATTGTTGGAGTTACCACGAGTGCATTGTTTATGCAAATACTGGAATATCAATGGGTACAGTGTTTTCGTTCCCTCGGAGAATCAATGCGATGAGAATACTGTTGGAAATGTCTTTCTTTGTGTACCTGGGCTCATTTTGGACCATGCCGCATTTTCATTTCATTCGTTTCAACATCATTATTTGATTAATCTTGTTTCATCATTATTCGCGTAGTTTTTAGCGTATGTGTGGATGCTTCGAAACACGACCTGCTAGGATCGAGGAACAACCGGCTGTTTCAACGAAGCGAACGAACTGGCCTTCCTCGCATCAAGTTTCGTGTTTCCAATGGTTACCTCTTGATAATTGTATTTTTAGAACTGGATCTGCTGTGACACAAGCGAAATGGCTGGCTATGCGTTCTCCAACTGAATAGTTGGAGAACGCAGAGCCAGGTATTTCGCTTGTGTAACAGCAGATCCAGTTCTAAAAATACAATTATCAAATCTCGTTCAAATACATTATCGTCAAATTCGTCAAAATACATTATCAGATCTCGTTTTTCTCGATGAAAAATCTCCGCGTTTTATACCCATCGAATTTTAATCGAGGACTCGGCTAGTCAACCTAAAATTTGCAGTTTTCTTTATGAGATGAAAAGTAAATGCTACGTTTGGGTATACAGCGAAGCTTTCATCTTTGGAACACAGTAACGTTTTTTTCACTATCATTAAACATTCTACTTTCGACAATTTTCATCGGGGATCTCCCCTGAGACAACTGGAAAAATATTTGACCGATTTGACTTCTCCTGGTAGTCTCGTTCAACAGCTTTCTCGATCCTCCAAATTTTCGACTGAAGAAAATTGATGAAAAATCTTGACGACGATCAGGAATTTTCATTGTCTTTTGGATCATTTAAAACTGCGTAACATAAAAAAAACTGAATACACGTTAATGGACCGAACTCGAGATGTGCAGATATAGATCGACGGAAATTTCGTTTCAACGGTTCTGCCAAACTAGCTGATAGGAGCTAACACAAAAACGTAATTTCCTTTCGTGAAAGGGTTTCCTTTAAGGGGACAATTCTGTTATACTAAAAAGTAGGAGAAAAGATCATTTCGTCACCGGAAATTGGAAAATAGATTTGTAGATATGATTTTCTTTTCAGCGATCATTACTTGGAGCAAAAACAGTCCAGCTGCTAGAATTCACATGCGTTGGAAACTCGTCTTCTTTCTTGGTACCTCTTTATGGGAAAATAATGATCCTTCAGTTCATTAGCGTCACTGGTCTTCCTTGGTTACGTTAATTACCGATACGAGGGTCGAGATCCCAGAAGAGCACCCTAGCCCATAACTCTTCGTGTATGACCTTGGAACATTTGTTATTATTTCACTTCGTATTCGCTAATGGTCCCTAAGGTATTCCGTCTATTACGTTGTCGGCTCGAGTATGCCTTAGCTATAATTCTTCCTGTGACCTTGACCCCTCGCCTTTCGCAAAACAGTCTTTCCTGTTACGGTCAGTCGCCCCAACCACCGGATTCTCTGGAAAACCAATGCCGATACGAATGACCATATTTTTCTTCATTCTTCCGCGTCCATACAAGCACAATGCCACCAAAGCCTGGAAGAAAAGTGGCCTACCGTTAACCGATCGATACGCCTGTCGGCCCGATATCCACCGGTCACCCATCCGAGTAATGAACGAAAAAGCAATGCCTCCCCATCCGGACAACCGCCAGACCCACAATTCGAACACGTATTTATTGACACTGTGGAAAAACCGGGTTTTTAATTCCCACGATTCATTGGAGCTCGATTCAAACTTCAATTAAGGTGGTACGTGCATGAACTTCATCATTGGAAAGAAAATTGATTTTTTTGTATACTGTAATATGGCCATGCAGAATTACCGACCCGAAAATTCAGCACACTTTATCGAGGAAATACGACAGTAATTAATTCCTTAAATCAATGCATTTAACACACAATATTTGGGATATACGTGCAGATCGATCTTTCGAACGGAAATATTAATAGTTTGCGATTAGATACAAACTATGCAAAAAGCAAAAAATGTCACCAAAACGGTCAAGCTGATTGCTATTTTAGTACTTCATTTATGATAATAATAATTGAACACGTTTATTACCAACACTTCTCAAATAATTATTTTCTTAGGATGAACATTGTTATGCTTAAATGTATTGTATTTTTCTACTTTTTTATAACGGTTTTACTACTACGATTTTTATAACGGTTTTAAATCCTTGATCTTGAGATTTTTCGATTGCATTCAGTAAAGTTTGCATCGTTTCATTTTAATGAAAATAACAATCAGCTCGAATGGTTTTCCATAACGAAAATTGTTTATTTGGAATTCTAGTATTTACATTTACGAAAAGATCGTGAAATAATAAAAAAAAAAACAGGGAACGAATAAAAAACAAAAGACTTGCGTGCCAACTGTGCAAACTTGAAGAGCATCATTTCGTTTCCCAGCGGAAAAGTGTTTCGTTTTTGCGTGAAGGTAGTTTTTGCCTCGCTCGATCGCGAGACCAATTGACGATTCGTCGATTCGAAAGGTTGTCGACAATTTATCGTCGAGGCTGGAAACGAAACGGAAAAAAAAAAGTATTCGTTTCTGGTATGGTTACAGGCGTGGGAGACTGGAGAAAGGCGGTTGTGTGTGCGTGTTTACTGTGACGGGAAAACAAAAATGTACGTACTCGAATCCTCGACAGCCGCATTCAGAACGATTTTCGACCGTAAATTTTTCGTGACAATAGCCCTAGTAACGTCGTTCAGAAATACCCCACCGCAACACACACAAAAATATCGCGACCACTGAAAATACAAACCGCTTCTCATCGCCTCCGTGGCAGGAGACCGCGTCGGAGTTTTCCCGGGTGAGGCCGCGGTCTGTCTTTGTTGACCAAATACATACAACTTGTTCGATTAAAATGATTAACGGAGTTGGCAAACATTTCGGAATCAATAGTTCGTACTCCTCGTGAAATAGGGTGGCGTGTAGAATTTCGAGACTCCGCACCAAGGTTGATACATGGCTGCTCGGATTTCGGCCGCGCTGTTACTTCCACTTGAACCGCATTGCCGATCTTCGCTACTGGGAGCGGTGACCGTTCGATTGTGGAACGTTGGATTCTGCGAGAAGACAGCTCAACGTTGGAAAATTTGAAACGTATTTTCTAGGTTTCTTCAAAAAATCAACATTTGCGAACTTTTCATATTCCGCTGAGCTCGATTTTCGATTGTTTCTTGTTAGGGGAAGGTGGGTTAAGACGGGGCAGCGAGGTAAGATGGGGACCATACGAAAACCGATGATGCAAACCCGACGGTATTCGGCAGAACTTGTTAGTGTCGCAAGAAGTTTGGTCTATGGTGTGGACGTTGCGTCTTGGTAAGTTTTTTTTATAGTTTTAAGTGTTTTTATCTAATTTTTGACGTAGATAAAGTGCGTGGCTGTTCATAATGTATGGCATACAAGATGTGTAACATAATTTTTATTGATAATAGTTTATTTAACTATTATAAACTCATAAATTTGCTCCGGCCTGCTTGGTTTTATAACCTCAAAAAATGTAATATCTCTTAGAAGACCACTATCTATTCGCGGGTATCTATTTGCGGGCAAGACGGGGTACCCCATCTTACCCGCTTATTTGTTACATCTTGTATTTCGATTTAATTGGAAAAAATCGTTGCTAATTGGGATACAAACGAAAAAGTAATAGAGGGGAGTGGAGTGAAGAGCAAATGAAGTTAGCCATTCAACTAATAAAGATTCCCATCTTACCCCAAGGGGTACCCCGTCTTGCCCTATAGGTTGGGCAAGATGGGGAGATTTCGTTTTTGTTTTAAAGTTAATAATTCTATGAGAATAACTATATATTTGGGTTGGACTGATTATAATTTAAGAAACAAAGACTGATTATTCTTTAAATAAAAGTTCCCACTTTGTGCAATAAAAAACAGCGGGTTTTATTTATGAAATACCCTTAAAATCCCGGTCTTACCCCACTTTCCCCTATGTTGATACACACGTGTCTCGTACGTATGTTGACGTTATCAGTCGTTTTGCATACTTATTTTTTTTTTTTTATAGACATTGAGGTTAGACGTGTTTCGGTGTGCCCGGCGATTTGTTTGCTATCGAAAACGATGATGCACGTGGTCACGCGTCGTTGCTCGTGCGTGATGTTTTTGGCGATAAACAAAAACGCGATGATGCCTTAGCCATCGTATTCACCGGACTTGGCCTGCGACGTTTCTTTTCTTCCCAAAAGTAAAAAGGGCTACGAAAGGACGTAGATTTGCCACGATTGAGGAGACAAAGAGCGCATCGCTGGGAGAGCTCGAGGTCGTACCGAAAAACGCGTATCAGAAGTGCTTCAAGAATTGGAAAAAGCGCTTACACAAAAGTGTATTTTAATCTGAGGGGTATTTCTTTGAAAAATAGATACTGATGAATAAATCAATATTTCTCGGAAACAATACAAACGTCACCTTACTTTTTGAACAAACCTCGTACGTGCAACTGACCATTCGACGGGTGTTTTCCGCAGTTTCCCCGTACCCATGGTCAATATTGATAATTCAGGTAAGGTACAGAAGGAAGTTGGATCGAACGAATTCGATTTTTCCAAAACGAACACCACCAGGAATCAAAGTTCTATTTTAACCTCGAATTCGATCTTTCCAAATTGTACACGAGAAATCAATGCTTCCAAACTCGACTTCGATTTTTCCAAAATGAAGACCATCGATTCCAAAGGTTATCATATTCGTGTCATTCATTGACCTTGAAAAACAACGATTACTTCGACAAATAAAAAAGTTCGTGGAAAAATAGAATAACTGTCCGTTGGGATGTGTCGGCCGAGTGAAAAAAAAAACGAGCCGTTCGGAATAGACGGAAGTTTCCGTTGCAGCGGATAAGGCACATAACCGTCGTTATCCTTGGGCCCCTCATTACCCCATTGACCCTTTTTGCACGTGTACACAAGGCAGAGTGGATCTACGAGAGATGTATCGACGTTCTTATCTCGGATACTTCGCTGTAGCTTATCCACGCCGCCCACCTAGTCAGCCAGACACTCCGTATAAGATGGCCCTTCCATATATGTATATATCAGACTTTTCTTCGCTTCCACGCTCAAGCACGTATTTACGGGGCGAATGCAACGCGAGGCAAGCCCAGGGCCAGCGAAAAGGGGGAACCAGAGAGAGAGAGAGAGAGGGAGAGGTTCAACATCGATCGATGTGGAGTAAAGCTATATCGACCTTTATCGAGCAAAAGGGCGGCCCTCGCATCGACCCGATACTCGCCAACTCCCCAGGTCGGCCCTTTTCATGACCAGGTTTCTATATACGCACCCTCCGCCTCTGTAAAGCTGGAAACACGTGGATATCACCTTCCAAGGAGCAAAACAGCGTGGCCTTCCGCCTCGAGAACTCCGAGTCCCACGAGGTACGCCCTTTTACCTCGAACCCATTTTTCTACCTAACCACCTGCATAAATATAGGTGTGCCTATTACGGCGGACTGAAAAAGAATACTGTATTTTTGTTGTACGTTTTTGTTTTTCTTTTTTGCTCTGAGTAGCGTTTCTATCTCTTCGTGATTCTCGTAGAGCACTTCGAACATTTAGATCCTCCAGGATCCCCAGGGGTTAGATTACTATAACCCGGAAATCTCGATTTTTTTGGAAATTTTCATGTGGAGGAAATAACATGCACGATCGAAAATTCTTTCGGAAATTTATTTGTCTGTACAAATAACAAGGTTAGGTTTCTTTTTAGGAATTCCAGAAACGATTTTTCGGTAAATTTTCTTTTAGGAAAAGAGTATTAATTATAGGACGATTTCAGAAAAAAGGTTATTTTGGAAAAATATTAATCATTGGAAATGTCAATTAATAATATGTTAGAAAAATATTTATTTATTCGATTGTTTCTACATTTTTATTTTTTTAACTGAATTTACAAATAATCTCATAAAGGAATGATACGGTCTCATGTTCTACTTAATTTGTGGCAGAATATTTGGAGTAAAAAACGAGTTTTTTTCTAAAAATGAACAAAGCCGAACTTTTTCAAAATTAAAAAAATTTGTTTTACCATTTTCTCGCCGTTTTCTTAACGATTTTTCTCGCTATTTTTAAACATTTTTTACTATTTCTCACTATGGAAAAACCGAAAAACGAAATAACTTATAAAAAGACTAGAGACTTCAAAATTTCATGATCATTTCGATTTCCTGGATACCAGTTCGAGGAAAATCGTTTTTTTTTTTTTTTTTTTGCAGAGTCAATAATCCCTGCTCATTTCGAATATCGGCACGAATGTCAACGTTGATATGAATAATGTACGTTAATGGAAATCGACCGGAACTCAGACATAAAAGCGCGGGAGGGAGATACGTTTGACGGATGCCTTTAATTTTTAAAGTTCCTCGGTATTGGATGGCCGAAGTATTGGAAAGCAGACCACGATGCAGAAGCTTTTTGGGCTAATGAAGATAACTAGAAATGGATGCAGATTTTTTCAACGATTTAACGAAGCAGCTCGTTCAGAGGAGGAATGGAAATTTGCACGACGAAGTGACGAGTTTGCACATGTGAACGTTTTTCCTTTAACGAGGTTTGCAGTGATCGAGCGCAACGAAAATTAAGGTTTTTTAAAATCTCCGAACTTCGTTTCTAACCCAGTTCATTTATGAGTGTCATGGAAATAGTTTTGGAATTATTATTGGTGATCTTCTTTCTGAATCGAATAAAAAATTACGATAAGTCAGGTTCCGTTTCGAATTTACAAAAAATCTTGCGACGATTCATGATAAAACGAGGATAAAATAAAGTATGATAATTTTAACGCCGCCAGATTTTTGTTATCTATTATTTCATTGTCAATTTTCATTATACACTATTTTATTTTATTTTTTATTGTATATTATTATACATTTTATTTTTATTATACTTATTTCAATATTTCAAATAATATTTCAACAAATTTATACATTGTTACCGTGTTGTCACTATAAATAGTAAATATCCCACATGCACGACGTAATATTTAATATTACAAAAAATATTACAAGAAAGAATGACGCTCCATTAAACAATAAGAATATATAACGGTAAAAAAAAGAAACGCTACGAATTATTGTTTTCTTTCCGTACGAAATTCAAATTTGAGTTATCCAGTCCAAGAAGCATTTCCAATAGTTATTTACACCCTGATACAACATGCAAAAAAAAATGCCATTACGCGAGCACTTGCTTCATCCCGCTGTTAAAAGTCGAAAAATTACGATGGATTTATCGCATAAATTGGAGTTTCGAATTCGCTTCGAGTTGCGATAGAATTTCGAAATTTTCACGCAACTCGTTCAACCCCTTAAAGGACAAAAATAAGTTTAATGAAAATGATAATTCAGTGACGATAGTTTCTCGGAAGGGCTTTAAAAAAAAAATCAAACGGCCATCGTATAATTGTCAGGTAGTGTGTTCGCGTCCAAACATATTATACGTTTCGTTTGCATATACTGGAAAATGTACGCGGACGCACACGTACAAGGTATGGAGCGAGGCTGGAGGCTGAGCTTGGGGAAACATCGCGGATGCCACGGCTCGATCACATTTTGGTAATGGCCGTGTCCCCGGCTGTGCCATCAGCCTTTCTCTCTATCTCTCTCTTTTCCTCTCTCTCTCTCCCTTTCTCTCTCTTTCTCTCTCGTTACCCGTTAGTATTTCCGCTTGCACGGGTTCGTGGTCCGTGCCGTGTGACTATTATACACACGACAAATGCTGTTGTATGTGGGGATGGCTTGTGTTATTGCTACTGTGCTTACGAGTACCATTTATGTACACGTACGTACATATACATATATATATATAGACATATGTATATAACGTAATAGTAATACTCTCCTATGGGGCATTCCATGCCAAATGAAAACGAGCTTCGACCTCACCACTTTCCAGATAAGAATCTAACAATTTTAGTAAATTTTGTCCATCTCTTGTTTTTCACCAAACTCAGAACTTCCCAGAAACGTTAAAATATTATTTTACGCATTACTGTTATTGTGCAATTACGAATTGGATAATCGGTACATGTATTGCTGAATTATAATTGTATAATAAATAAATATTGTTTGAGTGGTATATTATTACTGTCGTATAATTGTAATATATTATTAGTTTTATTGTTATCATCTTTATCATCCCGATATTTATTATTAATTTTGCAACCGATTTTATTGCGTTGGGTAATAAACAAAATATTATTGTTGTTGTTGTTATTCTAATTATGGTTCCAGTAATAGTAATAATATTTTCGGCGGTGTCTAGAGCAATAAAGCCTATTGTTATAATTATAATACAGTGCAACCTCGATTTAACAAATCGGAGGGGAACAAGAAAATATTCGTTATATCAAGTAATTCGTTGAACTGAGGTTTGTTCAAGGGGATTAAATTTTGCGCTCAAATTGATCATCTGATTTTTTATCAATGAATATTGAACTCAATTTGACATTTCTGAATAAAATATCTTTCCTGTTGAATTTGAAAATGAACGTGGATAAAATTGTTCAGTAATGACCCTTTAATGAATTAAATTACTTACAATTCTGCACCAAACTTTTCGTCTACGCGATATTCGAAGCATTAATAATCGTACGTTGATGTTGAATAAATGAATGAATTGAAAAATGAATTTGTCACGAGAAAGCAATTGAATTGATGGAACCATTTTCAATTTCTGCGGGGTCATTTTGCTGGTCTTTTATGAGACAGATATTTTTTCTTTTTAATTGTCAAGTTAACCAGAAGAACTAATTCGTTCGGTAAGCCCTGGAGCCCGAAACATCGAATTCGGCTTCCTTTTTAAAAAAAGTAAAAACATTGTGGAGGGCACTGAAGCGAATGAGCACAATTTGTGGATTGCGTTAAAGTGAAATACCCCATATATGGACACGCAGTCGTATGTGCACGTTGCACTGCGGTATTATACGAGAGAGTAGCTTGTATATGGAGACGTTAGACTATCAGCTTTTCATGAATTGCCATCACCCAACGGGCTCTCTTCCTCTCTCTCTCTCTCTCTCTCTCTCTGCGCCACCCACTCTCCGTCAAACGGAGAATAGTCAAACGGTAAATTGAACACGAATGATTATTTCATTGGTACAGTATCCACTGTATAGCCCGGTGTGCATTTTGTGACTTTCCGGTGATCGCTTCTCCCCTGTGCACACGTTCTAGCGTACTGTCCCACTGCCCAAAAGAGCCCTGTTTCTTTTTGTCATCGAATTACAAATTCAAAGAAAATCTGTATCAATTAAATAGATAATTTATTTATTTTGTTATCCTATTTTTACCTAATGTTATTATTTCTACGGAGATTAGTTCGTTATATTTGGTAATTAATTCGATTTGAAAATTAAATTACCTGAGTTTTATAAACGAGGGAAACAATGCATTAATTAAATATTATTTATTTAATTATCAAATTTTTACATAATTTTATTATTGGTAAGTAAAGAAACTCGTTAATTCTGTTTACTATTTACATTCGAAAATTGATTTAATTGGGTTTTTTAAACTATTAATTCAATACTTTAATTGATTATTATTTGTGTGGAATGTTAATTTATTTGTTGTTCCCTTATTATTAGGCTAATGTAAAAATAAAACGAAATCGACATAACAATTCAGATCTTTTTTCCCACGTCTGGAACAAGATGGAGAACGAAAAGCTCGGTTTTGGTCCTAAGAACCGAGCTTTATTAGTTATCATATGCAACAACACTTTTTCGTTCAGAAAAACTGTCTTTTTGGGAACCAAGTTTATCCCAGTCCGAAAAGTATATTTTTTCTTTAGATATTTGATATTACTCCTTACGACTCTTCGATGATACATATTTTTTTATGAAATCATCATGAATCATACGCAAGTTAATATTTAACATTATTGTGACGATTAACCGTTCAAACGATTTTTCAATAACTTTACACAACCCCCAGAATTAATTTCCAAAAATAATCCTCATTTAAAAGTCGCCGAAGTAACCTTGGCCCCGCATTATTTTTTACTATAATACAGAGAACAATCTCTTGATTAATAATAATTAAAACAAATCTCCAACCAAATCTATTCGTTTCATAAATTTCAAAATTTCTTTCACCCTTTCATTTGAACACAAGAGTAACAGATACATCGTTAAAAAAACTGCAATACACATACAGCACGGAGGTTCGTTACAACCATAACGTACGTGCAAATGATCCACTTTCATCAACATTAATGACATTGGAAAATTACTCGTCCGTGCTTTCAATGCAAAATGCAAGGTACCACTTTGTACGAGTGATCGAGATTTCATTTTATATATATACATACACATACATATACAGATGTAGATGTTGCGAAAACGAATAAATATGTATATAGGACATATGTGTATACATATATTTATTCGTATTCGTACATGCGCATCCGAATCAAATAAATTCTTCAACGTGCCATACATTTATATTGATTCGGGCCAATTATTTCATAAACGTGGACGAGTCGGTCATAAATTTTGCCCGATTTTTTTTCATCTCTTTTTTACAGCGTCAGAGCGCGTCACGCACGTCGATGTTTTACGAGGCGATATTTCGTACGTTTTCATTAGAAACGCGTCGAGTTCGAAGCGAAAGGAAGGGATGAAAAAAAAACGAAAAACTCGTTATTCAATCCCATTGAGATTTATTGAAATGCAATTCATTCAATACGTACGAAAAAAACATTTGTGGGCACAGTGAATTTTCCTCCGATTTCAATGCGCTCTGAGGGACCAGCGAAAAAAAACCAAAAAAGAACGAAAAAAAAATGAAAAAAAAATAACGAAACAAAGAATGAACTTTCAATTGACTCGTCGGCGTAATAATAATGATAATAATATTGCCGCCCGGCGTGATGCAGTCCCGAGATTACGCGGGGAATTCACGCGGGCATCAAACTGTGAGGAATTTCTCGCGCTTCCAGACTCTCCGAGCGTTTTCAGAGCGACGACCTAATTACGCGTTATCGTGCAACCGACAGCGACCAAGGAGTCTGCGCCCTACCCACGATAAGCCGATAGCTGGGAGCAATCGAAACGCGAGATATCAAGCAACCTCGCATTTTCAGCTACGAGTTTCATTGTTATAACAATTACGGAAAAACAAAAAAACCCTCGTGATAAGGAAAATTTTCGAAAAGAAACCCGAGAGCGCGGGACCAATACTTGGATGGGTGATCGGCGCATTGCTTTGCGACCGTTCAGCGGAAAGTCCGATTTCCATTTTCGATAGTAATCGATTGAACGAGAGCGGACATAATTTCAAGCATGATTACGGCGGTTAAAAGTAATGAAAATATAATTCTCATATACACATATGATAATAATTGTTGTTGGTGTTATTATGATTAAAAAAATAAAACAATAATAATCATCATAACGTTTCAATTTATAATTCTTTTTTTAAACTTATATATATACTATGAACAAATAGGGATTGCAATAATACAATATAATAATCATTCTAATCAATAATAGAATTGTTTTTGTTGATCCTTCTTAAAAAAAATTATGATTATATATGGACGATAATTACTTACCTATCTAGTTATTCAATGGTAAAATTGTGTACTAAAAATCCCTGTTTGACGATTCTGCGCATTCGTAAAATGCGGAGATTTCGTAGTAAAAATTAACCTTGATATATAACGTACAATAATAATAATTTATTTATTCGTAATTTTTACTTAGGTCTTGCTCTTCGATACCTCATTAATATTATAACAATACCATTAACAGGGAACGACTAGGATAATAATAATAATAAAAATAACGACAACGATAATAAAAATAATAATATAAGTTCCATGCGTACCAATATCTGAGAGCTGTCCGAACAGGCGGAAATTTCGCTGGCAAGTTGAGGGACAAGACAACGAGAGTGGAAATACAAGGTGGAAGAAGAGCTTCCTTCCTTGATACTTTCGCATCGACCGTTCTTTATACGATTACCGGAAATACACGTTTCATAATACACACGTCGACGTTGATCTCCATCCGTCGATTTGAAAGCGGGCGCGAAGAGAATTACCTCGCTCGGCTCTCCGATGAACTCTCGTCTTTAATCACTCGTAAAAGTATATTTAACGGGCAGACCCGGAAGTTTCGGCGGAAAACACGAGCTGAGTTGCAGATAGAGTGAGATAGAGAGCGAGAGAGCGAGAGACAATAAGAGTAAGTGAGCAGAGTGATAAGAAAAATTTGGCGAACTTTTTGGCATATATCCGGAGGGAAGGAACCTATACGTACATATGGGGGTTATGTATAAATATATATGTATGCCGCCTTTCTTTATGTCTGTTAGGGGAGAACGTATACACTCGCGGACTATTGGGAACTGGGTCGTAGTGGAACGCTATTAATCCTTCCGGAAGAGTTGTAATCCCTCTCGAGTAACTCTGACGCGTGCGCCCAACGGCTCAAGAATTTCATTTCCAACGAATTAAATCCTGGCGGTACATAAAAAAAGAACCAAAACAAAAAAAGGAAGAAAGAAAAGTTTGCGTCCATGGTATCGAAAGGGGCATCGCAGGAACTTCCGGAAGCGTAAGTTATATTCGCTTCGTTGATTCATCGAACGATCGCTCGTCCAGGAAATTATTGGGTAACATCACTTTCTGAGGAGCAAACAGCCCTGGGAGAAACGAACGGATCGTTTGATGGAGGATTCGTCTCCGGCATTGTCATGGTGAAATGGAGAGCTCTTTCCGCTGCCGGACATTCGCCTCTCCTCTTTCCTTTGGTTTTACTCTCTAAGATACAAAAGCCCTGCGAAAGTCGTTCTTCGGAGGGACCACCCGGATCTACCTTTTCGAAGGGTACTGTAAAAATTCGAAATAAAAAACGTTTCCTACTTAAATTGGAAAGGATGGTCCAATCCGTGATGAAGAAATCGTAAATTTAAGGGTGGTGGGAGAGGCGACTTTTGATAGCAACAATAGAACGAAAGAGACAGTTTAGTGAACACAATGAGAGTACTAGTTTCTGATGAAGTGAACAGCGTTTGTCAGAAGTGTTCATGGTTATTGCACGATTTATTGTTTAACCGCTCGGCATCTGATGGGCTCAGTGGGCAGTGCCACCCATCGCGATAATTTGGTAAATACGACACATCGAAAGACAACCCTTAGCCTGAGGCGCGGGGGCTAGGATGCATTAAGGCGTTACCCCCATTTGTAGAGCAAAAAAGGCCTTTTTTTATGAATTTTTTTAAAGAAAACTACAAAACTTTTTCAATCGATCAGTATACCATCTTAAAGAACACACCTTGAAGAACTTTCAGTAATTTTTTAATTGAAAAATATTACATTGTTCAGTGGCAAATGGCCGTCAATGAAATAATGTTTTTATATACACGGTTTGCGGTCAGATCGCAGCACGGGAGAGTCAGGTACGCGTTTTTGTTCACGGCCGCTCCGATATCGTTTTTGGTCCGAAGTTTTTGTCGGTAAGCCCAGAATTTTCGTATTTATTCATTATTGGAACTACGATTTTGGGATTAAAATCATTATATACAGTGATAACGTTAACACCTTCCTGCGATTGTTTATGCATTTTTTAAAACGTCAACTCTAACGTAAAACGAATCTTTGGGGTCATTCGTTGTCATGATCACTGTACCCGAGAGGTATTATTCATAAACAAATTAACTCTTGACTGAAGTTTTGGTTAGTATTTTTTTCTCTTATTCTAATGAAATTTATGCTAATATTTCCATGCTAAAAATAGAAAGATATGTTGTACCAACTCAAACTCGACTAAAAATAATCTTCGATCGAAAAGCCAATACTTTAACAATAAAAAGGTCGTTTATTCGTTTCAAATAAACGGATTACCAGATTCCATTCCACTATTAAGCGCATCACAGATCTTTCACAATATTGTTCAAAAATCCTTGAATTATTAATATTTTCAATGAAACAACGTACGCAACGCCAATATACAAGCAAACGAACGTCCCAACAATTTTTCGATCTCGCTCCGTCAAAAGTATTTATTTTACAAAACGATCCTTCCAAGCCACCACGCTGGTTCGACGTTTTAACCTCTCATTTTTTCTCATCACGCGTTCACAAATGAATCTTTAAAAAAACCCCGAAAGACCCGAGCAGCCCCAAAGGACACATTGTCACAAAATCATCGTCACAAATAGCTTTTCTTTTTGCCTCCTTCATCCTCCGAAACGGTTCTTCGTCACCCTCCGGGTCGTAAAATAATTCCTGCCGGTATTCCCATTCATCGCTCGGTGTATTATAGCGCACCGTGCGAGAGGCTTTTCTCGTTTCATTCTGAGACCGGGGGACTTTTACGAGCGGGATTTTTCGTGAAAAATCGAAACGATCTTGCCAGAGGATGGACCCGGGTGTATGCGAGAGGTAGGGGTTGGAGAGGAGGGCTAGTAAAGGTAAAAGTGGCGCCGTAACTGTATTTGGCGCAGGGGCCAATGGATGGAGGAACGTAGAGCCGTGACGGAGAGAGGAAGCCACAGAATCGTTGCCGAGCGTAAAAGCGAGGGAGAGAGGCATCGAGACGCTCAATTGACTGGAAACAATGACGTAGAATGTCGAAATCGATAATGCATTGACCGGAATCGATGCGAAGAGGAAGTGGAACGAATAATACGTTGACGTAGGTATCATAATGGAAACGTGTCCTGGGCCAATGCAATCATTGATACATTGAGTGAAAATACCGTGGCTATCAGGGAAAGAGGAAGAGAAAATGATATTTATTAGAGAGGGAGAAAGAGAGAAAGCGATAGCTTTGGGGGTTGGGTGTCAGGTACCGGGAAGAGAAATCCCTCGATCGGTCCGGTACAGAAGGGAAATGGAATTGGTAATACGTTGACTAACGTCGATTGTACTCTACTAGCTTCTGTCACACCGAACGAGACAGAGGGAGATGTACGAGGATCGGGAACGTAGGGAAAACGATCCGAAGACGGAGGACGGGGGATTGAAACATGACATTGGGGAACAGATGGAATTGCCCGGGTCACTCGAACCTCTACCGTGTATGTGCATTAACGTATGTATTTCATGCCACACATATACGTACAAACGAGAGATTGAATGGAACATGGCCAAGAGACCAGATCAAACATAAATCCCAACACCAAATATCCTGGCGCGCGGACTACCTGAAATTCACTTTTGAACACTTCGTTGTCGTTTTGTAACGCGACTTTCGTTTTGTTTTGTTTTGTTTTTTCGTTTGTTTTTTTTCCGGCGGATGGCAAAGAAGATTTATTCTGATGGGTGGAACTTCCGTTTTGAAAGTTTCCAATTACGTTGGGTTCTCGATGAAAGTGGTAAAGTATTCTCGTAGGCTGAACCCGATACATCCCCTTTACTCGCTGCACTTTTTTTTGCGTATCAAACGTACCATTCAAGTTTTATGGCGTTTCGAGTGTTTTTGAAAAATTCTGTGATTGCTCCGCGTGGAATTTGGGATAGAGTGTTATTTTTTTTTTTTTTGCGAGAGTGGATTTTTTGATCGATCGAGTTTTGCTCCGCGCGGTAGGAATAACCTCGGTTCGGATATCCGGGATAAGATGAAACGGGAATTGTAGGAAAGAGCGTGTGCGCGGATTGCGCTTTTGTTGGAGTTTGACGGGGGTTGCGGCGAAGTGATTCAGCGTTAAAGTATCAACCTTGGTAGAGATATTGGTCTAAAGTTATTAAACAATATTGATTTTTGTATTGGAACAACGAAGCTTTGATGAACTTTGGTATCGTCGCGGTTTATTTGAGTTGCTGATATTGATGAGAGATAAGTTACTAAACACGCTGAAAGTACCGGTTGTTGATGCAGCGAAAAGCGTTTTTCAGAAATGGTCAAAGTTATTCCGTGATTTATTGTTGAATCGCTAAACAGACGAACCCTAACGAATTCGTTCCAAACTTAAATTGGAAAGGTTGGTCCAATCCTGAAATCGTAGATTTAAGAGCCTTACCACCGCAACGATCGAGAACGAAAGAGACAGGTTAGTGAACACAATGAGAGTACTTGTCATTGATTAAGTGAACAGCGCTTGTCAGAAGTGTTCATGGTTATTGCACGATTTATTGTTTAACCGCTGGCCGTCTGATGGGCTCACTGGGCAGTGCCACCCATCGCGATAATTTGATAAATACGACGCATCGAAAGACAACCCTTAGCCTGAGGCATGGGGGCGAGGATGCATTAAGGCGTTACCCCCACTTGTAGCGCAAAAAAGGCCTTTTTCATGAATTTTTTTAAAGCAAAGTACAAAACCCTTTAAATCGATCAGTATACCATCTTAAAGAACACATCTTGAAGAACCTTCACTAATTTTTGAATTGAAAAATATTACATTGTTTAATGGCAAATGGCCGTCAATGAAATAATGTTTTTATATACACGGTTTGCGGTCAGATCGCAGCACGGGAGAGTCAGGTACGCGTCTTTTTTCACGGTCGCTCTGATCTCATTTTTGATCCGAAGTTTTTGTCGGTAAGCCCAAAATTTTCGTAGATATCTATTGGTTGTCGGAACTACGATTTTTGGCTTAAAAACATTATATAGTACAGTGAAAACGTTAACACCTTTCTATAATTGTTTATGCGTTTTTTTAAATTTGAACTCTAAAGTAAAACGATCGTTTGGGGCCAATCATCATTACTTGCCCGATGTATGGGCTTAGATAGCAGGGTAAAAAAAGCCACAAAATTTTCTCGCACGAGAAAAGAAAAAAACCGCATTTTTTATATTACATCTTTGAGAACACTACAGATGGAAAGAAACATTGAAAAGACAATGCGCACATTCGGATTCGCTATTGCCTTCCTTTGCTCGAATTTCCTTTTCTTATGATGCCCCTATATGGACCTGCGGCGAGCAAAAATTTGCCGCGACAGCTGTGCTGCAACCGGTAAAATGGATTAAATGGAAATCCAATTTTGCTGAATAAAACTATACTCTTATTCAAAGGAGGAAATCCACTTAGTGGTCAAAATTAATCGTCTACTCACTTGAACGAGTTTCCACCGAATTTCAAGGAAATTGTGTTTTAAGTATACCGCTCGATCTACGACTCGAAAAAGGCAGAATGTTGCTGTATATGTATTATGCTTTGCATATGTATGTATTATGTTTAACAATTTTTTGAAATTTCGCATATATATTTATAATTTGAGTATACATCTATTCAATTTAAACATTAAATGAAACTTCCAAGCTATTTCGTCAAATCTACAATCATTAAAAATTCCTGACGTCCCATTACGCTTAAATTGACATTTGTAACCTTAGAAAGCATTTTGTTCCAATTCGTGAATTCATTTTCAAAAATATCCGTTGAATCGAAACTTCAATAATTTATCAAATCCTCATTGAGAAATTTCTAATTCACTTGCGTAACAACCTAGTCACTAAAAAAACTATTTCCTCACTAGGAGTGAAGAACCAAAAATGTAAAAAACGAAAACTCGGTCGATTCGAAGACCATGAAATTACCTGTGTTCTCGTCGATCTCGAATGGTCCAATAAAATCCCCAAGCATCCCGGATGCAGCCATTGGGTCCATTTTGTCGAAACAAAAGTCCGCCTCTCTAATCGTTCCCGGTTCAATGCGGAGTTTGACATCAGCAGCGATTTTCCGATCACCCGCGTGCAGTTGTTTCTCGTGTTCGTTCCTCCCCCGTAGTCTTTTTCTTATTCGGTCACTCGAAGGTTCAATCTTATCCGAGGAGTATCGAGAGACGGAAGAGAACCCCGGTAGCTCGGCCCCCGGGTGCAAAAGCTTGGGTACGAACGATTGTCAATGCGAGTTCGTGTTCGCCTGTCGGTTTCACGTGAGCGAACGACGGAACCGTAGAACGATGAAAAAACGACCGGCTATCGCAAAACTCTCGTCGACAGAAGGGAGAGATCCCTCTCCTGAGGTAAACCAGAAGACGAGGGGAGAGTCCAAGTAGTTTCGTTTTGTCAACGCTGTAGCGAGGAAAGCTTTGACAAAGAGCGGAAGAAAGAGAGAAAGAGTTGGAGAGAGACAGACTGAATTGGGCGAGGAAAGGGTGGGGGGGGGGGAGGAAAAGATCCAACCTGGTATATGGGACGTCGAACGTACCTACTCGTAGTGTAGCCTCCTCGAGTTTTCTTTTGTTCTGTACCGGGCATCGATGTTGTCTTTGCTTCCGGTTTCCAACTTCCACTGGTGGACCTGGTCCATGGAGTACAACAGTTATTGGCAGCTCTTGAAAGCTTTGTCTCGCTTCTGCCTCATTCTCACTCTTTCTCCATCCAACAATTTTCTGTCTCCACTTCTCGTACATTCTATACACTTTTTCGGGGTCTCTCTTTCTCTCTCTCTCTCTCTCCTTCTTTTGTCTTGTCCCCTCTCTCCCTCGTTCCTGTATCGAAGTCCGAAGCTTGACCACACAGAACAGTGTCCTTTATCCTCTTATCTCTCGCCTCCTTTGTCATCGCTGCTTCAACAAATCACCATCATACCTCGTCCCTCCACCTCCAATCACATTATAAAATGTCCCGATGTAAAAAAAATCAAGAAAAACCATGCCTGATCCTCTTTGGGAGAAAGTTGGAAGAAGTTTGCGGCTTGGGCAACAGCGAATTGTCAAGTGCTCCGGGTCCCGAGACAAAATTCTTGGTCTTCCAAGGCCCATCGGGTTCATTCGAGCTTTGCTTGAGGATACTTAACGCCGGAAGTCCTGCTAGTGGACAAAACCTCGTACTTGCACACCGAGCCGTCTACCTTGAGTTCTCCTTTTAATTGTCCGCAAGAACCGATCGAGCACATGATTTTTTTCGACTAGGGGATGGACGGGCAAGAAGGACATGTTAATTTAAAAAATGAGAAAAAAATATTTATCAAAATCATACTTGTAATTGACTATTCTGGTTACAATCTTTGGTAACT
>JAPYZJ010005590.1:0-11344 GCA_030522765.1 Ophioninae sp. B BG-2022a
CCCCCCCCCCCCCCCCCCCCCCAGGCCCGAATATCGATTTGGTACACCCGGTATGTTTACGGGATGAAAAAGGATTTTTTTGAGATTTTTGTTTGGGTTTGTTTGGGTTTGAAGAATGGAGAGTTAAAAACGACGGGGACACCCGGTATATGATACAAAAAAAAAACGATATTCTTTTTTTTTTTGTTTTTTTATTTGTATTTTTTGTTTGGGTTTGTTTGGATACGCAAACAAACCCAAACGAACCCAAACAAAAAAAGTGTCGCTTCGGTATGATCGAGGCGATCGGAGATATTTGGAAGTTTCTCGAGTTTAAAGGCAGACGGCGGTTTTCGTTGGGAGCGTGCAGCGACCGTCTAGCCTAGATTCGCCGTCGGGGAGAATATATGCAGCGTGTACGTTCACGTTATAAAGTGCGCGGTAGGTGAATGCGCAAAAGTACCGTAATGCCATTTTCCGTGCGAAAATGGCGCAACGTTTCGCGATTCCGTGATATACCCCGGCCCAGGACGAACCGTAAAGTATTACGCTCTACCGTAATGATGACCGTAGATTTGCGACGAGGTTTCGCGCTCCTAGTGAAACGTTGAGACACACGCGAGCGCAAGTGCACACGAGTGCGCCAATTCTTTTTTCTTTTTTTTTTTCGAGGGTCAATTTGCCGCCGCGCGTCAATTTCGTTCTATTCCTATTCCATTGATTTTTTGCCTATTTTTCGATTTTCCTATTTTCCTATTCCTATTCCTATTCCATACAACTTTTCTTGTTCCATTGTTTAATTGCTGTTTTATTACTTTTGATTTTTTTCCCTATTCCTATTCCATCAGTTTTGTTTTTTTTTCTTCTATTTTACCTATTGGTTTGGGTTTGTTTGGGTTTTCGTATTTCTATTTTTGTTTCGTTACTTTTGATTTTTTTCCTATTCCTATTCTATCATTTTTGATTTTCTTTCTATTTTACCTATTCGTTTGGGTTTGTTTGGGTTTTCCTATTCCTATTTTTATTTCGTTACTTTTTATTTTTTTTCCTATTACTATTCCATCACTTTTCATTTTCTTTCTATTTCACCTATTGTTTTGGGTTTTCCTATTCCTATATTTTTTCACTACATTTTTTCCCCCATTCCTATTTCATTACTTTTGGTTGTTCCTATTTCACAATTTTTTATATTTTTTTCCCTATTCCTATTCGAACGATTCTTTTTCATTCCTATTTCACTTATATATAGATACATATTCAATTAAATTCGGATTTTTCGCCTCCTATTCCATTCCTATTCCATCCTATTCCATACCTATTCCATACCTATTCCATCCCTATTCCATACCTATTCCATTCCTATTCCATACCTATTCAATTTCTAAACGAAAAATGACATTTTTACAAACAATCGAATTTTCATCGACAAAAAACGAACAACCTCAACCCTATTATTTCACAAGCGCATAACCTCGTACTTGTAAAAACGACGGAGACGAGGATACACGTCAAGATCCTTTCGATTGGTGTCTCTTCCGAAAAGTGCAATGACCGCTCCAATAAAACGACCCCCACCACTCGACGAATGCCGGCTGGGATTCGCGAGAGAGAGAGAGAGAGAGAGAGAGAGAGAGACAGTTTCTGAAGACTCGTGCAATCTCCCCCTCTCCTGGGACCCTCCTGACTCTCCAACCCAAAAAATCATCGCACAGACACGTTCGAAAGGAGCTTTTCCATTCTCGACCTCCCCCGTACTCCTCGAGGCCTCCTCGAGGCCTCCTCGAGGCCTCCCCGGAACACACTGCCTCTTGTCCTCTCTTCCGAGCAGCCGCAAAACAGATACCGCGTCGGGATACCGTTATGTCACATTAGTAAGCACCTGCAGGCTTCGTTTGGTCGAATCACGTCGTTTCGCTCACCCCCCCTGGCACCTCCGCCACTTCTTTTTTTTTTTTTTTTTGAAACAACGTGAAATTTGAAGGAAAAATGATTTTGATGGAAATTCGATTTTTTTTTGGAGTTGGAACATTTTTTTGGTTTTTTTTTTTAGGGTTTTTGTTTGGATTTGTTTGGGTTTGAAAAAAGACGTGAAATGAAGGATTTTTTTGAAACAAGGTGAAATACGAAGGGAAAAACAATTTTGATGGAAATTCGATTTTTTTTTTGGAGTTGGAAGATTTTTTTTTGGTTCTTTTTTTGAACGG
Organism: Ophioninae sp. B BG-2022a; assembly: GCA_030522765.1. NCBI lineage: Eukaryota > Metazoa > Arthropoda > Insecta > Hymenoptera > Ichneumonidae > Ophioninae sp. B BG-2022a. The sequence goes on from JAPYZJ010005590.1 coordinate 2,184, forward strand.
TTTTTTGTTTGGGTTTGTTCGGGTTTAAAAAAAGGTGTGAAATGGAGGATTAAGGAATTTTTCAAAAGGGTAAAAATTAGGTCGATTGTCTTTTTTTTGAACGATAAAGGGAAATTCGATTTTTTTGGAGTTGGAAATTTTTTTAAATATTTTTCTGAACGATTTTTCGTTTGGGTTTGTTTGGGTTAAAAAAAAGGCACAAAAATGAAGGATTAAAGAATTAAAAAAAAAAAGGGTAAAAGCATCGTAAATCTTTTTTTTTTTGTATTTTATGAACATTTTTTTATTTGGGTTTGTTTGGGTTAGAAAAAAGGGGTAAAATGAAGAATTAAAGAAAAAAAGAAAAAAAGAGTAAAAACAAAATCGGAAATTTTTTTTCGAGCGACAAAGGGCCTGAAAAAAAATCCCGTTTTCATCACGTGTTCTTTTCTCCCTTTTTTCTTCTTTTTTTTAGCCTCGCACGCGCGGATTGTTTGGGTTTGAAGAATCGAACGAAAAAACGAAATAAAAGGGTGAAAAAGGGAGGAAGGTTGCGGTACTTTTTCACGGATATTGAGAACCGGAAGTGACGAGAAAAAAAAAAGGATTTCGACGATTACGATGATGAAAATGAGGATGATGATTATGATGATAATGATAATGATAATCATCGTGATCGTCGTCCGGACCTTTATTGTTGGCTATCCCGGACGGACTTTTCAAAAGAATATTCGAGTTCCGTTCCCCATGCCTTTTTTTTTCACCTCCACCCTCGATCTTTTTGTCCGACCATTCAACCAACGAAAAATCACCTTCTGGATTCTCTCTTCCGGCTTTGAAATTGAAAACCGCGAGATGAAAACCGAAATAAAGAAAAATCGTTTTTTTTGCTAGCCCAAACCGGAAGTTTTCGATTTTGGATCGTTGTTTTTTTTTAAACAAATTTTTTTAACTCTCTTCATAAAAAATTAACTAGAAATATCGAAGTAATTTCGTTGATAAAGAAATCGATTATCGGTATTGAAAAAATTTTTTTTAAAGTTTATTATTTATTATTAATAAATAATAATCATAAACATTGTTATTATTAATTTAATTATTAATTTAATTATGAATTTAAATAGTAAGTTATTTAATTGTTATTATCAATTATTATTAATTTCAATAAATACAAATCGTGATTATTAATTTTTATAAATAAAAATTGTTATTTTTAATTTTATTAAATAAAAATTGTTTTTTTTTTAATTTTATTAAATAAAAATTGTTATTTTAAATTTTAATAAATAAAAATTATTATTTTCAATTTTAACAAATAAAAATTATTACATTTAATTATAACAAGTAAAGTTTTATAAAAATCGCAAAAAAAAAATCGTTTTCCAGATTTCGTAATATATACAGGGTGTCCCCGATACTTTTCTTCCTTAAAACCCAAACAAACCCAAACAAGCCCAAACAAAACCGTTACGAAAATCGAGACGAAAGAAAGAGAAGGGAAAAAAAAGGGAGGACAACTGTTGGATTCCAGAGGCTGCCCAATGGAACCCACCGGGAGCCTTTTCTTTTTTTTTCTCTTTTTTTTTCTCTTTTTTTCTTTTTTTTTTCTTTTCTTTTTTTTCTCCTTTTCTTGTTCGCCTCCAGGCCTTCCACCTTCGAATCCCCATCTTCCTTCCATCCTTTCTCTTGCTCTCTCTTTCCCTCTCTCTTTCGCGTTGTCTTTTCTCGCTTTCGGAGCAACGGTAAACCGTTATGTCATATTAGGAAATACGTGCGTTTAACGGTGTCTCGGCTATGCTGTATCGCGAGGTGTTCGCTCCTGGCGACTCACAGGCTCCCTCCCTATTCGTCCGTTCATCGAGGGATCCTTTCTACCTCATTGAATCAAAAAGATTTCTTCGAAATCGAATTTCGAAAAAAAACCAGCAAATCAGAGTCAACCGTTTCACTAATCCACTCTCGATCTTCTCTGATCCAAATTTGGAAGATCCATCAACTATTTTCAACTATTTTGGAAAATTTGATAAAAAATCTGATCTGATACAAATTTGAAGAGGCCATCAACTATTTTCAACTATTTTGGAAAATTTGATAAAAAATCTTATCTGATATAAATTTGAAAAGTCCATCAACTATTTTCAACTATTTTGGAAACTTTGATAAAAAATCTGATCTGATACAAATTTGAAAAAACCATCAACTATTTTCAACTATTTTGGAAACTTTGATAAAAAATCTGATCTGAAACAAATTTGGAAGATCCATCAACTATTTTCAACTATTTTGGAAACTTTGATAAAAAATCTGATCTAATACAAATTTGAAAAGTCCATCAACTATTTTCAACTATTTTGGAAAATTTGATAAAAAATCTTCTCTGATCCAAATTTGGAAGATCCATCAACTATTTTCAACTATTTTGGAAACTTTTATAAAAAATCTGATCTGATACAAATTTGAAAAGTCCATCAACTATTTTCAACTATTTTGGAAACTTTTATCAAAAATCTTCTCTGAAATAAATTTGAATAGTCCATCAACTATTTTCAACTATTTTGGAAACTTTGATCAAAAAATCATCAAACGCCATTTTTGCCAAGTGGATTTTCATCCAGGTAACAATGTGGTCACACTAGGAATGGCAGATTCGATTCTGCCAATCAATTTGTAGCTTTTTACATTTTTTGAAAATTTTTGAAGGTAAGAATGGATTGTTTGGTATTTTTGTGTGATTTCAAGATTATTGGAGGTCGAATATCGAATATTTTGTGTTTTTGTGTGATTTCAAGGTTATTGGAGGTCAAATATCGAATATTTTGTGTTTTGTGTGATTTCAAGGTTACCGAAGGTCAAATATGAAATATTTCGTCTTCATGTCTGATTTCAAGGTTACAAAAGGTCAAATGCGCAATATCCGGTCCCCAAGTCTGATTCCAAGTTATCTTGAGCCCAGATATCAGATCAGATATCAAATCAGTCTTCGGCTAACCGGTTGATGCACAAGTCCACGCTCGAGCGGTCACCGCTCTCAGTAGTGTCCATGCTCAACTCTCCTCAACCGGAATCGAGTCTCGAGTCGTCAAGGCGTTCGTTTTACACCAAGACGAGTTTCAACGTTCCACCGTGTATATATATATATATATATATATATATATTCTAAACGCGTTCACAGCCGTTTCGTAACGGGTTGGTGACCCTTCAAATTCCGTCGAGCCTTGGTGTCTTCCCTAGCCTTTTAGAATTGGGTAAACATCGTAAACCTTCGTCCTACACGGCTCCGAATCAAGATTTCAATGACCCCTTACTTTTCGTCTCGGTTGACCAAGAAAATGGAAAACCATGGAGGAAGTTGATCCTCGAGGGAAACTCGAATGCCTGAAGAAAAGGTCAACGAACCCTATTGGGTCTTTAACCAAAGAATTCCAATCGTATTTACACCGGAAATCATAAAATCACGCTTTTACTCTCTCAGCGATTTTTTCGTTTTCCATTCTAATCGATGAGGAAAAATTACAAAAAAATTTTTAAATAAATGTTCACACGGTTTCTGAACCTCTAATCCATTGGGAAAAATCTAAATGTGAAATAAATCTATTTTAGCTCGATTTTAATAACTCTGAATGCAATGACATTGGATGATGATCGAAAGAATTCAAATTAATTTGTGATTTTTTGAATATGTCGAAATCTTACGTTCTCAAAATCTTCAAAAAATTACTAAACCTTCTTCGAACTTTGAGGATGACCCTCGAAAAAAGTATTCACCGATAATGGAACGGGAAAGCGTGAAAAAAAATTCGAGAAGTGAGGAAAACGAAAAAAAAGTGCAGGTTTTCATTCGAAAAATCATAACTCAGTGAGTTTTTAATATTTTAATCTGAAATTTTTATCGGAGACTCATGAGATACCGATCTCCGGATAAAAAAATAGTAACCCAGGGTTTGTTCAAAAATAGATATTTATTTCGAATTTTGAATCTGGTCGACTTTACAACTTGAAGGATATTGGGGATTCAAGTAGATGGCGACACAGGCCCAATTCTAAGCGGGTCATTATCACGTGTTTGGGCTCAAAGTTGATCCAAGGGTTCATTCTAACCTTCTACGCTTCTACTTCCGGTCTATGAAGAACTACGAGCCAATAAGCTCGCGAGAATAAAAGTTTCCTCGAGTTCATTGGCGTTGCAATAATCATGTTTATTGGACAGCGTCCCGTGGCTAATTCGAAGAAAACCCAGGATTCCTCAGCCGAGAATTATGAGGCAGGAATGATGTGTGAACTTGCCGCGAAATTTATGCTTAACACGTGAACTTCCAGGACTCCCGGATCGTAAAACAGTCATGGTATAATCGAACCTCGTGAACTCGAAGTTTCTTCAAAAAATAACCTAACTTTTCGAACTTTCCAATTTTTTGAGTTTTTATGGCAATTGGCAATGACTGGCCAATGGAAATTGAAAAACTTCTCCAGAACCCAAACAAACCCTGTTTCTTAGCTTTTTTTTCGTTTTTCAAAATGGCGAACATCGGTTACGCGTCTTCGAATTGCGTGATCCTTTTATTGCGTTACGTAACTCTGTTTCACGAGAATTCAAGGATTGTCATTGAATCTTTTTTCAAGAACAAAAAAACGTGTTTCGTCGCCATCTTGAATACATCGAAGAAAAAGCCTTTTTTTTTGTGAAAAAAAACCAAAAAAGTGAAATTTTCAAATTCTTTCAAAATTTGGCATAAAGCCTTTGAGTGGCTAACCTTAATCGATATTACGAGTTTGGGTTACGATATCTCATTCCTAACACTTGAGAAACGAGAATTAACAATTTCTTTGGACACATACCGATCTCCTCTTCATTTCCATACCAACGTAATTGTATTTTGTAATCGCGTTGCAAAAATTCGATGGCTTATCAAATACGACCTCATCAATATTCATGAACATATGATAGACGTTGCGTCGTCCCGTCGTTACGAAATTAGAATTCATCGTACGAGAAAGAGAAAAAGAATTAAACGACCAAGGTTAGATGAGCTCGAGAGGGGCAGGTCAAGTCGTCGCTCAATGCCATTTGTCTCAAAAAAAAAAAAAATCAGTTACGAAACCGATCGAAGAAAAATCAGTTGCTACGAAAACGATTTTTCAAAAATCGGTTGCTACGAAAATGATTTATTAAAAATCGGTTGCTAAGAAAACGATTTTTCAAAGATCGGTTGCTACAAAAACGATTTTTCAAAGATCGGTTGCTACAAAAACGATTTTTCAAAGATCGGTTGCTACGAAAACGATTTTTAAAAAATCGGTTCCTACGAAAACGATTTTTAAAAAATCGGTTCCTACGAAAACGATTTTTAAAAATTCGGTTCCTACGAAAACAATTTAAAAAAATCGGTTAACAAAAAAAATCACTTTACTCAACAAAAATCGGTTGTTACGAAATGGATAAAAAAAAATCGTTTGTTAAAATACTGATCGAAAAAAAAAATCATTTACAAAACTGATCGAAACTCCAGCGGATCCTCACCAAAAAAATCGGTAGTTACCAAAACCGATCGAAAGAAAAATCGGCATTGCAAAAAAACTCTCAACCGGCGCAAAAATTGGTAATTCCGATACCGATCGGTAAAAAATCGCTATTCCAGCAGAAAAAATCGGTAATCCAAAACCGATCGAAGGAAAAATCGGCACTAAAAAACCTCATTCGCTTGAAAAAAAACCGAATAAATAAAAAATCGTTGATTGGGGAACGGAAAAAAAATCGGTAGAGGTAAAAAAAACGATTTTTTACGTTTCTTAGCTCGGATCGGATCGGTATTTGCCGATTTTCGAAATCTGAAGGTAATCGTAGTGCGAATTCTATTGCTCGGAGTGAAAAAAATTTCGACATCGTCTGGACGTTGTCCTTCCGAGGAGTGAGGCTTCGTAATATTTCTTGGTCGGTTTCACCATACCGATCTTCTTGGCCGTGGAAGATGTGGCTTTTATGCCGCTCCCGAGCGACGACCTTGCGGCCGTCTACAGTGTGTTAGACGAGTATAATACAGTCCTCGGAGTGTACAAGTTGCGCGGTCTCTTCTCGCGACTCGAGTTACGAAAGGTACGCGAATTACGTACGATCGTACCGGGAGCCCTTGCGCGGGAAAAATCCCGGAAGTTCAGCAAAAATCCCGATCGAGAAATAATTAAATTCTTTGGAGCCACTTCCAGCCAACGGAATCCCAAAGAGAATTCCCGATGACCAACGTTCGAGCAAAAAACAATTTAATTGAGTTATTTGTACGTCAATTATTTTTTTAACAAAAAAAAACAATTATTTAATAATAATATATTTTTTATTATAATTTATAGTGAATTTTGGAGCAAATTTATTTATAATTATAAATAATTATTGAATTAATCTTTCTAGGTTTTTTTAGTTAACAAATTATAATTGTAAAATCGTAAATATACGGATATATTTTTGTAATTGTTTAATTATAATTTGGATTAATTTTTCATGTAAAGAATTTTGGAATTATAAGTAATTATTGAATTATTCGTTCTAGTTGTTTTTAGTAAATAAATTATAATTATACAATCGACAAAAAAAATATTTATTTATATTATTGTAATTGTTTTGTTATAATTTGTATTAATTTTTCATGTAAAGAATTTTGGAATTATAAGTAATTATTGAATTATTCGTTCTGGTTGTTTTTAGTTAACAAATTGTAATTATAAAATCGAAAAAATATATCTATGTATATATATATATATATTGCTATAATTGTTTAATTATAATTTGTATTAATTTTTCATTTAAAGAATTTTTATACTTTATTATTAAATCAATATTTACTATTGTTTCGATAAATTAATTGATCCTAAATAATAAAAAAATATATTTAAATCGTATGAATAATTTTTCTAATTAATTGACATATAAATAAACACAAAAATAATTCCAATAAATTATACTTCCAAGTAAATAAATAAAACTTAAATAACATTGAACAAAAAAAGTAGTATTTCAATTAAAATGTTGAAAATTTGATTTCAAAAATTTTCGCAACTTTGAGATTTTGGCAAAATCGAGAAATTGATTTCCCAGCAATCGGAGTTTTTTTGATAGCTCGAGTGGAGTGAAAAATCGTTAGATTTCAAATTTTTTAGACGGGCATAATAAATAAATTGATTTTTCATAAAAATAGGTCAATTCGTCGAGATTTCTCTCGAGAAGAATCGAGAATATTCGTCGACCCGGAAAACATCGTTGACCGAACGGAGGCCGGACGAATCATTAATTTTGTTCAACGAATACGAAAAAAAAAAATTTTGTCAGGAGACTCACCTCGGGATTTTCCCTTTTTTCCCCAGGACGAACGATCCCCGAAACTGTCAAAACACTATCGTGGCCACTGTCATTTCCTCGGGAGTATCGCTCCTCGATAACGTTCAAACTTGCCGAACGAAATTAATATTTAATAAATAAAAACAAAATCCAAACCGATTTCTTCGATCGACGATCGGTATTAACGATCGTCAGTTTATCACCGATTTTTTTCTCTTCAACTCCGACACTTTTGATAAGATCGAGATAAAAAACGAATCTCGCACTTTTCGATCGGCAGGAAAAGATCGGTAAGCTCTCGTTCGATCGGTTCCGAACCCAAACCCAAACAACGAAAAAAACAAACACCCGCGCACTGTTTTTCCTTTTTATCGCTTATCTCACACTCTCCGTATGACTTTTCAATCACGTACGTCCTCTCCCGGCGAGTAATCCAGGTTACCGATTTTCATCGATAAATCGGCACGTCGGAAGACTCGGTGTCACGATGTAACCAAAATCGGTATCGCGAACGATCGGTATCTCGAGGAAATCGGTATTACTGAAAAATCAGTATCTGGGACGAAATCGGTATTACCGAAAAATCAGTATCTCTGAGAAAATCGGTATTACCGAAAAATCAGTATCTCGGGCGAAATCGGTATTACTGAATAATCAGTATCTTGAGGAAATCGGTATTACTGAAAAATCAGTATCTGGGACGAAATCGGTATTACCGAAAAAAAATCAGTATCTCGGGCGGAATCGGTATTACTGAATAATCAGTATCTCGTACGAAATCGGTATTACTGAAAAATCGGTATTTCGAGGAAATCGGTATGACTGAAAAAAAAATCGGTATCTCGAGGGAATCTTTGCTCGCAGGGGAAATCGGTATCACTGGCAATATCAGTGTATCTCGAGGAGACCGGTATCACTGGGGAAAATCGATACTGAATCAGTATTGAAAATCGGCTTCACGAAGAATCAGTACCTCGAAGAAATCAGTAGTCTCGTTTAGAATCGTCGTCACGTGGAAATCGTTATCACTGGAAGCTCAGTATCTCGTCGAAGAATCGTCACCACTTTAAAGAGCCTCAGTATCTCGATCAAAAAAAAAAAATCGTTATCACCGTCAGAATCAGTATCTCGACGAAATCAGTACCACAAAAAAAACAACAACAACAACACCATCAGTATCTCGTGAAAAATCCGTGGCACTCTCGAGTCGCGAGATTCTCGATTTCCAAAGAACACAAACGAAAATCAGTACACCGAAACAAAAAAAATCAGTACACTAAAAAATCAGTATACTAAAAAATCAGTATTACTGAAAAATCAGTATTTTCCCCAAAAAAACGAGACTAAGAGAGCGAGTATCGAGAAATCGGTATGTTTCGTTGCCAAAGACCCCCGGGAACATCGGAGTTCTCTTATCCCAAGTGAAAAAGCCACGTTGAACTCTCCGAGCTTACTGGCTGGCCGTGGCGCGAGCGCGAGAGGGGTAACCACCTCGGAGTGGTCGACGTCCTTAATGAACGGTTGTTTCGTCCGAGCCGCGTGGTACGTAACTGACGCTCCGAAAAAGTAGAGTATAACTATAGGATGACCGATGAAGAAACTTCGCGGCGGAGGGAGGAGAGGGGGGGGGGGGGTCCGCGGCGTCAGGACGATGAAGCCATGAGGGTGGGGGGGGGGTCGAAGGTAGGAAGTTGGTGTTTCCAGTTGATGACTCCGGAGTGTCAACGGGGACGATGACGACGAGAGGAATTACTGATGATGATGTTGTTGATGTTAATGTTGATGATGATGATGATGATGTTGCTGATGATGATGATGTTGATGTTGTTGATGTTAATGTTGATGATGATGATGATGT
>JAPYZJ010005591.1:0-11342 GCA_030522765.1 Ophioninae sp. B BG-2022a
GTTTTCCGACCATTTTTCACAGAGATACAGCCTTTTGAAAAATGGCAAAAAATTTGCTATTTTTTTTCTATCCCTTAATTTTTGCGTCTAGTGTATTTAAAAATCCAAACTTCTATGTGACTGTAATTCGTGTTTCGTGATTATGTTGTAATCTTGCTCCATCATCTTGTCTTCTCTACCCCTTCTATTCTGTTATCTTTTTTTCAACTTTCTTTTTTTCCCTCCATACTGTATTTTTCTTACTTTGTCATTTGCTTTTCCCTGTATCCTACAATTTGTTGTCGCTTGCTTCGTCACTTTGCGACCTCTTCCTCTTCCGGTTTGTTTTCTCTTGATTCGCCAATTTATTATCGAACGAAAAGGATCGTATCTCCTGCCAACGTTAACCGACTGTGAGTACTCGGGGAATACGAGACAGAGAGAAACCGGAAGTTGCGTGTGGGGCTAGGAGAGTAGCTTGTGACGAAAGGTAACGAAACGGCGTGTAATGTCGAGGATCGGGTTTGCACGTGTCGCGTCGTTAAAGCATCATTGGAGACTTGACCCGTGCACCACTGGATCTCACTATATTACACAACAAACATTATGGCGATAGTCTATAAATTCAAGAATATTTGAATATGTAGGTGCTGCTCTCCCGGACTGTTCGTCCGGGAGAGTCTATGGTCACCGCGGTTACGATGCAACCAAAAGTGTCTCCATCCGGCGAAGTGTTATCCTATATAGGTACGTCGCCGATATAGTCACGGTCAAGTATCACTACCGAGTTCATCTTGGGTTCCATTATTTCTCAATGCCAATTACGGACTCGAAATATTCGATCCTCAAGCATCAGTTACATTCGTACAACCACATTCGACAGTTTTGAAAACGTGAAAAATCGAGTTCATGAAATATAGTCTCAACGAAGCTTCAACTTTTCCATCATCATTTGGCGTCGCCCATAAATCCATTAAAAGATCATTGGGCATATTTAACCCACTACATTAAAGATTGTGTATAAAAACCAAATGTATTTTGAATGAAGCAATTCAATCCTAATTTATATTTTAGGCACACAATTGATTTTGATCAAGCAGAATGAAAATTTTAGATAAGAATAACTGTTTTTTTCCTCCGTTTTGTCTTTATTTATTTATCATTCTATATTATTTATTAATTTTATTTGATCATTTTATTATATCATTATTATAATATTATTATAGATTTATTATTTAATTTAATTTATTTATTTATCTATATTAAAAATATAGATAAATAAATCTAGATAATAGAAGAATAAATGTAGTCAAACAATCGATTTTCTAATCAATAAAGCCATACTTTTAATGTTTTAGCTGTCGATAGTGACTCAAAAATAATACACTTTTAATTATTCGTCCCTCAATTCTGACAAGACCTACAAGAATGCGACGCGTAAAATTGAGTAGATAGCATGGACATTTATCTATATCATAAGCTCTATTTCATTTGTGTCCACCGTGGATCAAATATCCGACCAAAATACCCAATTACCTTTCGACTTGTCCGCCATCATGTATCCGACAGCCAACCATGAAATTTCAAATTTTCTGTGGGCATTTTGCGTCCGCCGTGTAAAAAACTTAAATTTCGTACGAAATGGTAATTCACCGAGTCGACTCGAGTTGCCGGGAAAACTTTCGATCAATCTCCCCGGAAACCTTTAGGAAAAATTGGCACAACGTGTGTTCCCTCTACGGCAGCCGTGCTTCATTAGTTATCTTGAATTTGGAAAAAAAAATGTATTCGTGGGGAGGGTAGTTGAGAGAATTTCTGTAGGAGGGTCTCGCTACAAAGGAAGCTATCAATCACGCGGACATAACCTAATACTCTCTACACAGCTATCAGTCGTTGGCACCATTAGTGGTGTCGAGCAGCATCCCGAAAAAGCGAATAAGAATGAGAAGGCCGTTGAAAGTACTGCGCGCTGGAGACGGAGAATTCTAGTCCGCAACGCACTCAAGGATCGATCACCCCGAAGAGCTGCATCACTCGAAAACTCAAACATACACGCGTACACAGACAGGGAACGTACGAGGGAATCCACTTAGCTGTCACTCCTCTTCGAATAGTGAAAAGTGATGACTAACCGCGATTGTTGTAGGCGATCAAGATCGATGTGGATACACTGATGAGAGCAAGATCCAAAATAACCTTGAAAGGAGTTACGAGGGGGCTATACCGGTAAAACAAAATTAGTGCGAGCTACAGCTATCCACCACGAGGCGACATTGTCGCTAGCGTCCGACAAGCCTCGACGGGCTTCGTGTGCGCGTATGTATACGTACATACGTACACACTGAAAATTTCGAGATGTGCGCCGCTCCCGACATTCCTCGGAACTAAATGTCACAAAAGTCGGACGATATTTTCTCGAAATCGTAAACAAATGCCTACAAATTGTAGATTTCCATGGATTTCCTGAAATATGCGAATCAAGTGATTGAGGTCTCAAAATCTATGTTGTGAATGTGGCTCTCTGCTCCGCTCCAAGTCACGATATTAGTCAAACTTTTTATTTTACAGCATTTCCATCACGACGCTCGCGTGGTAATACAGTCTACATTTTTTTTCCTATTGGCGGAATTTTAAGAGCAGACAGCCGTTCGTCTATTAATTTGACATTGTCTGGTCAAATTTCGCTCAATTCTGAAGAGCCGTATAGGAAATCCGTAGGTATCTACTATCTCAATCGGCCATACCGACCGAGATAGGGTATCGCCCTCTCTTAAATAAAACCAACGATCTCAGTTCAGGACACGAGCAATGATTCAACCTTCCGTCTTGTAATCGTATTTTTGGCACCTCCCGTCTGTAAACGTGAGTCATTTATGTCCCACCGTTAATTAACCAACTTAGTACATTACACATATTGCTATTGCTGCAAACATTCTACTTTATGCACCAATCATAATACTATGGCACAATGAATGTTACATATATATATATATATATATATATATATATATATTATATCTGGAGCAATCTGGTGAAAAGTAGAGGTTGTACTTAAAAAATCGTAACTCCGAGATAAATTCAGTTAAATTAATTTAATAAGAGGCAAGTTAAAGCTAAAAAATGTAATATCCAGAAAAAATTATGTCGCTCGATTTATTTAATATTAAGTGCTTAGGTTTGAAGAGCCAGAATGGCCAAAATTATACACATCAGTATATAATAGGATGTATTTTTTTAGAAATATAAACTTTTTTTTCTTTCACATTATGATGAAATTCCATTCTTACCGCCAAAATATCATTTATTGAACGCAATTGGAGTAACAAATCAGTCGATGATGGCCGTATACGGGACCGCCGAACGATGCTCCATTTCACCTTTACAACGAAAAAAAAACAATTGTTCTTTTTTTCAAATATTCTCCATTTTATTTTCTGCAAGTTTTAACCGTTATTACCCTTATTTTTTTTAGAAAAAAACACATCTCACTAAAGTATGTAATGCGACAACGCCATCCGCAAAGGTGGGTAATTCATGTTCTCAGCACAATTGGTTTATTTGTAGCAAAGACTCGGAAGGGTCTGGGACTTCGGAAATTAGGGGTCGAGTTCCGTTCCTAAATCCATCCATTTAGGTGGGGGGAAGTAGAGGTTTCCTCTCCCTTCATCGCGAGGTACAACAAAAGACAGTTTTGGCCGGGACACAAATGATCCACTTTTACAGACGACGGGTTAACTCTCTGTAGGGCAATATATAACATTTTTCAATAGGTAGTTAAAACTGATTATTGAAAGAAATAAAAAAACACGTGTCTTAAAATATCTGATTTTTTATATTTATTTGAAAAATACAAATGTATACATTGATACAAATTTACACAAGTTTCATTGACCCAAAATGAGTTTAAAGAAATATTTTGATTTTTATAGGCAGAAAATCCGTTTGTTACCGTAATGTCACACGGCGCTACAGAGGGTTAAAACAAAAGTTTTCACTAGAAACTATTCCCGAGAGTTATTTGAGATTTTTAGATGGTAGGATCGGAAAAATAGGCGGAACGGTTCGAGCTCTGACGGAAATGACGAAATTGTGAGGGTCCGTGATGGCCTCAGAACTCGTAGAACGAAAGCGAAGCGCGGAAATTTCTGGGACGCGAAGGAAATTCATTCAAACGCTTCGTATAATGGTATATCGATTTTGTCTTCCAAAGTTTTCCAGTTTGTGGGGCGCTTTGTATCGGGAAAGACAATGAGTACTTTCAGTACGGCTGTGTGGGCTTTTTACCCTCGGAGTCCATCTGGTTTTGTCATTTGAACAAGTCAGTTGGTGCGTTGTTGATGCCGGACAAGATACGTCCTCGTCGCGTTGAAACGAACGTTCCATTGCGCGCAAACTCTTCAAACTCTTTTATGACACTTGTAGACAAAACTCGGGCGGCGTGACGATCTTGACAACCATTGTTGGCCGGAGTGCAAAAATTGCCAAGGTTTTCCACTTGTCATCCTTGTACGATGATTGTAGGATCATTGCTAATTCGATACATTCCTTCTTGGAGGTAAACGACGGGCTCATTTGCGTTTACGTAAATAAAATCACGTAATATACCTACTGCACGCGATTCAACAGAATCCGAGTATTTTTTAACAGATTTACGATTAAAAAAATCCGAGCAAGTGCGAGTCGGACTCTTCCACAGAGGGTTCCGTACAAATTTGTAGGTACATATTATAAATAGTTCAGGAACGTAGTCTCGCATTTTTTTCCCAGTTTTTTTAAAAGATTTAATAAAAAATGTATAGTTTTGAGATTTTTCCCTATACTTGTAGTATAAGACGTTATCACTTGCCAAATTTCATAGTTCTAGGTCAACGGAAAATACTCTATAAATTTTGATTCCCTTGAGAGTTGAAATATACATTTTTTTGCGGCATAAACGGCCGTATCTTCTTTTAACGTTAACTTAGAAGTTTAATTTTTGAGATTTTGTGATACGAAATAAGTTGCAAGAAATTACGATTTTCAGCTTATGTATGTAAAATCACAAGCCACATACAACAAAAATAAGTTTTATCTAGGAGAAAAATTAATTGTCGAGGAAAATGTACGAGCCGGTCGAGGCGGCGGGGGGGGGGGGCTGTTTCAACGATCACAGAATTTAAGCAGCGCTACTCGTGCCTCATACTGGGAGTGGTGACCGCTTAGCTGTGATTTGGCTGGCGAGTCGATCAGTGAGCGGGAAGCCGATTTTTCCGAGACCTTGGTGCACAGTCTTTAATAAATACAGGACCGTCCATATGACACGGGTTTTCCACAGTTTCCCTAGACGAGGCGAAGGTTCGTGTATTCGGAATAGAGAGAGATGAAAGTGGACAGGTAAAACCGGTAGGAGCGTGTATCGCGAGGAAGAACGCAATTTAAAAATGTATATAAAATTCCTAAATAATGAAACGAATATCAAAAGTAGGTAAAGATGACCAGAAATAGTTGGTCATTGGTTGGCCAGATAGTTGGAGCTCCCAACTCCTAAATCTGATTTTTATTTATCGCTACATATTACAGTCGAGATATTCATGTTAGTAATTTTGGTTATTGACTTGACAGACCCTAGTTAGATTAATCGATCCATACTTGAACATACGCCATTCTTTAATTAAACGTTTTGGCCTATCTGAATGTGAATCGTTCAATATTTTTATCCTCATCTGCTCCAACTATCTGGCACAATTTCATTTGTAACTACGCGGACACGTTGGTAATAACAATCGGCACGCTCTGCAACGACATTCTTTTACCGAAGAATTTTATTTTATGAATTAAAAACCCAGGGCTTAAAGAGAGTTGAGATATTTAGTTTAGAGTTTAGTTTAGAGTTTACGGAGATTGATTTCTGTGCAATCTTTAATTGCACAGAAACTATTGATTGTCTTTCAATATTTTGTACCAACGTATTTTCTGCAAATATGCTCTACTCTTATCCCTTAGAAAGAACCTATCAAATTATCGATGACCCTGGGTATGAAGGCTTTAATAATCGCGAAAGTAACAAAACCTAAACATCGAATAGCAATTGGAGTCAAGGTTAACGTCATTCCCATGGGAAATGAGGTTATCCAAACGGATAATGATTCGTCACGTAGAAAATTATTCAACATGTAGATAATGAGCCCCTACCATCGATATACATTACAAAGAGAGAACTAATTGGAACCAATTGAACATCAAAGCTAGAGCCAAGAAACCAGAGAAATCGGCATTGACGTAATTAGGCAGGAGTCATATAACACACAATATAAGAGAATAAACAAGTTGAAGGTGAAAAAAAATGTTCCCCTCGTTTTTCGAAAAAATCCTCAAATTGCATAATTACCGAAGACTAATTTTATACATTGAAGCTATCGTTTCATATCTCTTCACAAAAAGTATGATGATATGGATACAGCGTTACACGTATTCACGGTAAAACGAGAGAGGTACGAACATGCAACAGATTAACTCTTTCATGTGTTTGTTCGAAAAATAATAGTTTTCGAGATATACTTGGTTCAGCAAATTTATCGAAAGTACCCAATTTTGAGCCTTTATAAGAAAAAAGTGAAAACCAACAGTTTTTTTATATTTGTAGATAATTTAGTAACTAAGCCCAATGACTTACAAAATATCCAAACATCCGTAATAAAGAATTACCATAACTTATAATTTTTTAAATAACTTTTACATTACTTCCCCAAAGATGCCCCTTACTTTTAAAATACACTGTTACACTGAGCGTACAAATTACTAATGAAACTTCCTCGTCTAATAATCTATCTAAAAAGGTATAAAAGTCGATTTTTTCACTAGAACAATATAATCAAAATTACTTTCATTTTTGTACGAATCGATCATCTAAAGTTATTTCGAAAATTATTAACTTTCGCTCATAAATATTAGGGGTTAATTATGTTGGATTTTAGCTGCGCTACAAAGTTCTGCCGGAAATATGTCGACAAACCCAAAAAAAAGCTGTAGATAAATCAGACGGGCTCCGCCGCCCCAGATTTTTTTCAATCGGGCATCCAACCAGAATTCTCGTGGTTGCTTATTCACATCGTAGAAAATCGACGATCGATATAAGAAGGTCGCCCAGGTAGGCAACTGGGTAAGGTTTAAAAAATTTCTACTATCGATGATACGCGATTTAGGTACGGGAGCAAGAGTGAAAATTCAAGTAGGAATCAGTCATCCGCGTGAGAGAAGATTGCAAATGAAGGTCTAGTTGGGAGATGACTTCTGAGGCAGAATATTGGAATATTGGATGTGGAATATCGACCGCGTAATGAGCATCCGATTAGAAACTAAAACCAATCGAGAAGGAAAAAAAAAGATAATCCGGATACAAATCTAGGTTGAAAATTGTTCATCTTTGTGAGGCAAGATTAAGAATGAAGGCATCGACAATGACCACCCATTCCCAGGGTAGAATTTTTGTCCCGCATTTTTCTAAAAAAAACTTCCATTTTCTCCAAAAATTTATTCGATTTTCTCCGATTTTTGCAGTGTATTAAGACTTTTTGGAGAAATCCAGAAAAAAATATTTCCACATTTCTCCGAAATTTTCCAAATTTCTCCGCAATTCTCTACACTTTCCCAGTTCCTTTCCGAATTCCTTTCATTTTTTTTTTCAATTTCCTCATGGTTCTTGCATTTTTTAATTTTCTTCTATACTATAAAGTTCTAAATACTTTTTGGGTTACCGCCCTTCTAAAAAAAATCAAGAAATTGTCATTCACGGTTTGATCGAAAGTAAGAAAAAAATGGAAATTCTTCCCGAAAAACTAATTTTCTGAGCTTTTATCACTTCGCCGAAATTCTTCGAGTAAGGCATTTAAGAAAGCTTGGAAATAATGGGAAATTCTCATAAATAAAATGGGAAAATCGGAATAATGCGAAAATGGTGATTTCGTCGAAAAATACGCAAAAATTTACATATTGGTCGAAAAATCGGTCGAAGTGTATCGAGGTTCCAAATTGGAATATATCCCGCGTTTTTGAGGCCGAAATCGACGAAAATTAGTAAACTTTCGATTTTCACGACGATTTCGTTATTTTGTCATATTTAACGAAAAACACATAAATAAGCGTAAAAATGATGATTTCGTCGGAAAATACGCAAAAATTCACAGTTTTGTCGAAAAATCGGTCGAAGGAATTCGGTCGAGGAATTCGGCATATTTTAAAATAAATATTTCTCATTTTTCCCGATTTTCTCCGAATTAGAGGAAAACGGAGAAAACATGAGAAATTGGGAAAAAAAATTCTATCAGGGCAACAAACTAGTCACAATAATAATAATGTTTATACATATATACGCAATATTTCATGTATTCCTACTTTATTATTACAACTGATAGTAATAATAGAGATTTAGGAGGGAGAAAAATGTCTCGAACGGGGTGGTCGAATTGTGAATACTGGAACATGCGATACACAGTAATTAAAAATAAATCAATAATAAAGTAGAAGAACTTTAGCGTTAAATTGCATTTGACTGTGTTTCTAATACACTAAGTTTGTTTTTCCCTCGTAATTGAAGACCCGATGATCGCGGAACATACTCGCCAAGGAAGTAAAATATAGTAGATGAATCAATCAAGTGATATAAAAGATAAAGTACCCAGTAAGATAATGGTATATGTAATTACGAGTAAAAACGATGTTATATTTCAAAATTAATATTTCTCATTTTTCTTCTTCTCATCAGGGTCGTCACAACTGCGCACGGATGCGAAACTTTATATACGCTGTAGCTTTCTATTGAAAAATCACTGGTATCGAAAATTGCAAGACCAGTGAATCGTGTGTTTTTTTTACATAAATAAATTGCACAAGCGTTCGAATCGCTCGGCCAGATGTTCCCTGGCTGAAACGAGTCGCCCCTTGTTTCCAGGCTTGACATCGACGAGAAGCAGTGAGCCCTTTGATGAGCTTTCCTCGATATCCTTTGTTCCTCTCGAGATTAGTAATCTTTGACATTGAGGAATCGACGCTACGGTCGCTCCAACCGTTTTTCCATCTAAACCGGATGATGAAAGCTCACACACGAACAAGCCATTATCCATTGCTCGTAGCTTCACGTTTTCATCCCAGTCTATATATCCGATATTCCATCCGCTACCCCCCCCCCCCCCCGCCACTTTCCCCTTGGCGACCCTCTCACGTGTTCCGCTGTTGGGTCACGGATCGAAGCGATCCTGCGCGGTATCTCATGAGCGCTCCACATCCTTTTCAAGTATGTCCAAGTATGCGGAGATAACACAACGTGGAATTGCTTACTCGCTTGCATGTGCAATCCTCTTTTATCCTCTGCACTATTCTACATTTTTCCCTCATTCCTCTCTCAACCCCTCTCCCCCCCCCTCGCGCCTAACGATTTTTTCCAATAAGCCAACCGTGTAATGAGGTTCTATAAAATAAAATATTACCGAAGTGATAGGACTTCTCGTTTTTCACAGGAGCTCTACTTTTGTAAACAAAAAGAAATTAAAAAAAAAACGTTAGCTACGCAGACGGAAATAACTTCACAATAGTCCAGTCATTGTATGACAATGTAAATAAAAATCGACTTCCGTTGACTTCGAAATACTGCACTTTCTTTCACACATTGAAATACGCAGCCGGGCAAATTGTTAAAAACGATCAGAAATTAACAAAAAATTAATTATTTAGAATTTTTTATTCCATTAAAAAAGCATTGCTAATATGGACTTGCTGGAAAATTTGGATGAGAAAAAATAATGGCCTATCGTCTAAAATCATTCCGAAATTTAATTAAGGGGGTCCTCTAATTTCTCGGGTCGAAAAAATCGATTTTTTCATAAATCACATCTACAACGTGTGTAGAAAATGTGTGCCAAAGGGATTTTCGATACTCGAAGTGGTTCATAAGTTACGGCCCTGGAACGGAGCAGGTTTGCGGTTAGCGTAAATCACATGCGCAAACTTTCAAACGCGTTTTTCTCTAAACACCATTTTTCGAAACGGTGACGACGATATTTCAGAAACTACTGCACTGATCTTGTTCAAATTTATACAGCATCTTTGCTATGTTATAAGCCAGTTATTGAACTGGGGCTATCATGCTTCGATAGTTCTTTTTCTACGAGCAAAAAAGTTGAGCAAAAATGAGTAAAAAATAGAATGTAATTTTCGAAAGTGTGTAACAAAGTTAATTTTAGTCATTTACAATTCACTCTGATTTAATCGCTGGTCTCATGATGATGATGATTGAGATGAATTTGGAATTCACTCTGATTCAATCACTAGTCTCTTATGAAGATTGAAATGCCGTTTGATTTTTTGATTTCAGATAAGCAGAACAGCCGCAATCTTGGTTACAGTCAAGCACCTCTTTCACTTAATGTCTTCCTGCCGGCTACTGTAACTTTTACTCTATTATACACTACCGGAAAAAATTAAAGGATAAAAAAAATATGCCAAATTTTCGCCGTTTTTCAAGCGGCTGTATCTTCGTCAAAAATTGTCGTATCGGATTGACCAAAAAACCAATTTGAAGCTTGAAGGCTCTAGTTTCGAGATTTCGTAATGAAAAAAATTTCAAAGCCACGTGTATCGCTCAATCCTGAAGAATACAGTAAAAGAAAAAATTTCCAAATTTTATCGGTTTTTCTTTCTGGTACAAAAATATCAGAAAATTTTTATCGATTAATTCACTAAATGGATCGAATACCTGGTTTATTCAGCTTTAATTTCCTTTTTTGTACATCTCAATACGTTCATTTTTCGCTGAGATATTGAACTTTGAATGAGAAAGGATCGTTTTGTCTTTGACCATTGATATCTCAGCAACCAATGGTCACACCCAGTGACGGATCTAGGGTATGATGGGCCCAGGGCGGTCTGCAGAACATGGGCCCCTAAAAGATAGCATGAAACATTTTTCTGTCGAGCTAAAGGTGAGACTTAATTTACGCATGTATTTTATTTACATAACCATAAAGCTAATGACAAGTCGAACATATTTTATACGTACATGTTATCTTAGAGGCTGATTTTACGTGCTTTTCTAGTAGCAAATTCGGAAATTACTTCATCGAAATCAAATTAAAGCATTGCATTAAATAACAAAAAGTTTTTATTACCTCCTAAAAATTTTGTCTGTGTTCTATTATGTAGGATTTTATAAATCACCGATTGAATTGAAATCGTATAATTGGATATAATGACATATTGATTGTAATTTGGAACTAAAACTTGTTATACGTTGAACGTAGACATAAAATGCGACTTACCTGTAGTTTTAAATATGGAAGATTTCAATTGAAGACACTGTATCTTATTAATCACACCAGAGAAGATCGTTTGTT
>JAPYZJ010005592.1:0-11341 GCA_030522765.1 Ophioninae sp. B BG-2022a
ATGGTTTAATTGTATTTATCTAATTCAATTAATGGCCTACAGTAATAGCTCGAAAAAACATAAAATTTTAGGTCATTTGCTTATGAGGTCGTTATTAGGACATAGTTGTAGAATCCATTTTGTAATTTATTTAATTTAATTAAAAAAAATATTTCCTTACAAAGGCGTTGTTTTTTACGAAAATAAAAAAATGAGTTTTCCGGGAAAACTAGATGAGATGGCGGAAAACTGAGTTCATATTCGTAATCAGCACATCAAAATACAGTAGAATCAGTCATTGAATCTCAAAGAGGAAAATAAAAGTTCAAATTTGTAGACCTGTGTAATTTCAGTAGGATAATTTTTAAGCTGACATTACCTTGAAGACATTTGCTATTTTGCTGCCTATGTGAGCTATGGAACTCGACCGCCTCCTCGTCGCTGATGGAAAAAGTTGTGTCAATTCTTTGCTGCTGTCAGCGATTCTTGATCGCGATATCAAGGGTTCTTGATCATCGGAAGTATTCGAATTTTCTTCATCGTCATCTTCCCGCGAAGCTTCAGGAATCCTATCAGGAATTGCTATGGCTTTGTACTCTTGCACCAGGTTCCGGAAACTCTCGGTCTCCTGGTAGGGAAGCACATCGGTCCGATCGGGCTTTACGGATTAAAATTACGAAAAAAGTTAAAAATTGGGTTGTACGCGGTCAAAATGATAATCTTGCTGAAGATATAATTTTTATGATAACCGTAATCGAGGCGTTATTTTAATATTCACATAATCATCATTCAGATGGAACCCAAATCACGATCAGCCCAGAATCAACGTGTAGGGGAGACCGGGGCAATATGGGATAGCTAAGACAAAACTCGTTATACAAGGAAAATTAAACTCTTTAATGACATTCTTTAATAAAAAAAGGTAACAATTATACATTTCTCTCTTATAATTCACCGTTGTAGCATGCGAAACCACAGAACTTTTTTTGGCAAACAATGAAAAAAAACTCAGCAAATTTCCCGTTTTGCCCCATAACTGGGACAAGACGGGAAACTCTGTGGGGCAAAACGAGTACACTTTTTAATCGGGTAGACAGCATCCACAAATATGTCCAATAATCCCATTCTGTCAGTAAGAATACATTTAGAGAAGATATGAGAAGAGCATTCACTGCTCTTCTCATATCTTCTTCGTTCCATTTGCCACGATCTGTTTTTCGTTTATAATTGCGAACCGTTTTATCTGTAGACAAATAAATAAATAAATAAATATTTTTGATCCTGATTTAAGTAGAAATTACAACAAAATATTTTATCAGTACATAGAAAATGTTATTTTAATCACAAGGATGGGGCCCATATAGTATCCCATTATGCCCCGACCATCTTGCCCCGATCCATACGTAGGCAAAAAAGATGAAGCAATTCTAACCTCAAACGCTACCGGCAAAAAAATCTGGTTTGAATATAATATTTTGGACTACTATAATAAGCTTAGGTTTAAAAAAATACATTAACTCAGGTACATACATGTCTGCACATCAGTTTTTGAATCAAATATCGTAAAAAACACTTGCAATATCGCTTTTTTCTCTCGGCAACGCAAAAACGAGTTCTAACCTGTCCGCTCTGCTTGGACACACTAGCGTAGAGTGAAGTTCGTGCAAATGGCGCCGTCGCCGGTCCGAACACGATTACTATTCACGCACACAAGCTTACTTTCCGTTTTGCCCCGAACTTCATTTTGCCCCGGTCTCCCATATTATCCGGAATGACGTTTACAAAGTGACTTACTCTAACAGGAGGCAGCGAGAGGTCGTTTTGGCTCAATATATCCTCTTCAATGTTTTCCACTTCTCTGCAATGACATTTTCGTCGTCTCACGTGACGTGGTTGAGCCATCGTCTTCCTGCCACGAGACTTCACTTCTTCACCTGAGTTCATTCGTTGCTCCTTGGGTAGAAATCTCTGCAGCACCGGAAGTGCACATTTTTCATGAGGATTGTAGACACGACGTTCACGAGGAAACCTATGGAAAGATGATGATGGCCATCGAAAGAAACTATTATTTTCCCTAATCGAAAAAAAATATGCTGCTTTAATCGACGAATATAATAATGATCACCTCGGACATTTGCGACCCTGAATCGGTGGACGAAATAGATTTGGATCGTACATTGGAATCGTACAACCGTCGTGGGGAAAGTATGGCGGAGGTCGACTGGATCTTTTGGGGCAACAAGATCGATGAGAATATTCCGCCATTTTAATGCACATTTTTTCCCAGAGTCGCCGTTGCTCCTCGTAAAACCATTCTTCCGGTTTAGTCTGAGTTCTGCAATACCTTCCAATCCTTGAAGATCCACGTTCGCTCCAACGTCCATACTTTTCATCGATTTTTCTTCTATACCGATCGTCACGCATTTCTTCTTCACGTACTCGATGCTCGTGGTGTCGTCTACGATCTTTGACTAATTGTCTATCGGTTGGAGGTGCCGTTTCCGGTTCGGGGGTTTCGGTCGAGGTTTCGAGCTTCGTCCACTTTGGCTGCGCATCTCCTGATGTCTCGTACGATTCTTCCGGTTCCAAGAACTTTTCTTCTTTTCTTATATTTGCTTCGGCGGATTGCGTGTCTTCTTGTGACACTTTGTCTTTTTCTTCCGAGGATTTTTCGTCTTTTTCTGACTTTTCCTCTTCTTCTGTTTCTTCCATGTATTCGTTGACTTTTTCAGACGCGTCTTCATCATCATCGTCATCATCATCTACTTCTTCTTCTTCCGAATATTCTTCAACTCCTTCAAACTGGCTTTCCTCTTCTTCTTCTTCCACTTCTTCTTCGTCTTCTCCATCAAGCTTTTCTTCTTCCCGGTTGTCTTCTTTTCTCAGATCCTCCATTTCTTCTCCTGGTATCTTCTCTCCATCTTCGAACCACGATTTCTTCCTCGCTTTTGCATGGACACCGTAAATCTCGAGACCCGCCAATGGGTCGTAAAGGTCCGGAGGAAGTTGACGTTCACCATGCCTCACTCTTTTCATTGTCTTCACTCTCCCACGAGCTTTGGGCATCATGGCTTCGGCTTTCGACACGTACTTTATCGATTTCTTCCGGACTGACTCGTCATCTGGTGTTTCTTCCGTGACACTGGAAAAACCGGTCACATCGACGTCCGTCTCTCTACTGTACATTCGATCTTCGTTGTCCGTTTGGTTGTCAGTTGTGGACAATTCTTTGCTGTCTTCCTCTATCGTACTCATCCCCACGGAATGGACTTTTCCCTCAGTCTCGTTGTCACGACTGCTGCGCGAATAATCCGAACTTGTAGCCTGGAATTGAGATCGCACGTTCGAAACAAAAATCATGAAACTCTACTGAAACGGTTCTCGTTCGGAGAGGTTAGTTTCGAAGACTCAGGAAATGCTTTGAAAGGAAGACGGAAGAGCTGAAGTTTGGATCGTTCAAGGTAGTAGGGGAGACCCGGGACAATAGTAGCAGTGCCCTCCATGCCCGATTTTTCGTCAATTACAACATTTGTGATAGAATAAATACAGCTATATTACACTTTCGTTTATGGTCGAAACATGTGCTTTATAATTTTATCTAATATACTTCGGTTTCTGATTGTTATAAATCTGCAGAAAAAAATTGGCGATTGTTACTTTCGAACCCATGGTCTGGGCGAAAGTAACAGGGCGTGGGTAGAAAGTGACGCCATATTAGTTCTGCCCAATACTACAGAGGGTGGCCAAATTATTATACTCAACTGATTTTTTTTGTAATAATTTCAAAAGTACTAGCTAAACCTTACTTTATAAACTATTAGGTACATTATTTTTTCTTTTTAATGATTGGTTACTCCTCTGACACTCTACATATTCTGGCAATATTGTTTTTAAATTATTTTAAACGTGACAGACGTCAAAGTCAGTGTCAACTTTGTTAACTTTGGTAAAAATTATAGATTTCATCTGTAATTCTACTTTTATCATGCATTGAAAGTATGCCACATAGCATCCAAGCTGTAATAGCAGCAAAAGGCGAAGTTACTAAATATTAAAATACTTTATTATTATTATTTTTAGTATAGATAAGGAATAAACTGAAGTTGTAAATGTTCAATTATATTTGAAATATGTTCAAAATAATAAAACTATGTAAGAACAATAAAATATTATAAAAATACAGAAGATTTTACTTGAGTATAATAATTTGGCCTCCCTCTGTATAAATACAATTTATAAAAACCCAAGGGTAAATCAAATGATTTAATTCAAAGTTATAGTACACAGATAACAAGCTTCCTAATTAAGTTCAACTTGAGATTCGAGTTTCTATCCAATCAAACATAAAAAAAAATTTACTTCTTGATGATTAGTTAATTGATGTCGCTATGGCTATTGGACAAGGCTACAGAACGTTTGTTAATTTTGACTCGCCGTTACTTTTGTCCCCGGTCTCCCCTACAAGCGGATTGATTATTCAACAGTATATCTATAATTTTTAGTCTGAAAATATCAAAATACAATACATTTAAGCATAATAATTATCATAAGAAAATAATTATTCGAGAAAAGTTGGTAATAAACGTATTAAACTATTATTATCAAAAATGAAGTACCAAAACAGCAATCAGCTTGACTCACGTGGCCTTACCACCTGCCATTTCATAAAGCTGTTTCCGAAAAAAATTACGAACGTCGATTGTTTAACGAAAGTGTACGTGTGCGTAGTGGCTGTGTGTTGACTAGCGAAGGTGAAAATTAATCGCTTCCATCGATAATATTTGCTTGAAATGTTCGGTTGCCTATATTTTGTATGAAACTGATTTTATCCCGACAATTTTGCTGAAATTTTCCGCGTTTTGCATAGTTTGTGTCTAATTGCAAACTATTAATAATTTCGTTCCAAAGATCGATCTGCACGTGTTTATAAATTTTGTGCAACAAATGCATTTATTTAATGAATTAATTACTGTCGTATTTCCTCGGCAAGGTATGCTGTATTTTCCTGGACGTAATGCTGAATTGCTCGATTACAGTGTACAAAAAAATCAATTTTTTTTCCTAACCAGGAAGTTCATGCATGTACCACCTTAAGAAAAAAAAGATACAAGAGTTTCGTTTACATTTTTAGTATGCAAAGAAAACTTCTTTTACACAAACATGTTACGATCGTAAATATGAGTTTTAATTTAAGGGGTTCAATCTAGTCAGAACTTTCGAAAAAATCGATTTTTCGTTTTTGACGGATTCTCAAAGTATGACAGTTAAAAAATATTATCTGAAAAATTGTATGTCGGTCCGTTCAAAATTGAGCGAGTTACGACCATTTTTACTGTTTACGGTCTATGGGCCGCGCGACCCGACTTTACATTTTAACCGTGTTTTTCTCAAAACAGCTTTTTCAAAACGGGTGACCACGATGTCTAAAAAACCAGTGAACCGATTTACTTGAAATTTTGTATAGTTTTTTTTATATCAGAAGGCAGTTTCTTATCGAATGATTTTTTTTCGATACTTTTTTTATGTCGGGAAAATGAAGTAATTTTTCTACTGAAATCTAGACTTTCACTTTCGATCACCGACAATTTTTGCAAACATTAATAATTTTTCAAATCAGTCGACTAAAGACTAGATAACCAAAGGCTAGATAATCAAAAAACCAAATGATCGGTGAAAAAGTTACAGTGGCCACCGTGGAAGGTCTTTTTTTAACAGCGGTCTGGGATATCTATTATATCTGCTATATTTATCACCTTTTCACAATAAAAAAATTACGAACCATAATCAAAAACATACTCTTAACTATGAAAAAAAAACAGCTCGAAACCTGCATTCATTTTTCCCAAAAAAAATCACGAAAACACGCCTTTTTTCTATTTTTCTTTTCTATAACAATTATTTTACAATAATAAAAATGAGGGGTGAAAAACGTTTTTGCAAACCAGTTTCACCTGCTTGTCTTCCGATTCCGTAATGTTCCACGATTCCTCGGTTCTTACCGTTTCCGACGAGCTTTTTCCGTCAGACAATTTGTTGAAGTGAATCTCGTCTATTTCGGAATATTTAATGGCTCTGGACATTGCATTTGCTCTTTGGGAGTATCGATCTTTTTCGTACTTCGTCAGGGCTGCTGGTTTGTCATCATGGCCACGATGAGATTCCCAGTTGGTGTCGTATATATAATCGCCAGTGTATTTACGTGATCGCTGTAATTTCTTTTTCGATGGCGCGGTACGACCTTCCTTATTGGATCTTTCGGTCGTGTCTGCGTTGGGTCTTTTTATCAAAGCACGTTTTTCGTGGTCGTCGTTGAAAGAGGATTCCGAGGACGAGGAGGAATAACGACCCTCCTCGAAAGGTTCGTTCCTCGGTTTCGCGATGTGTTTGTTAGCGATTTTTTGTGGTTCTTTGGTCGGTGGGTTGTCGAGTACTCTGCTCGTCAAAGGGGCTCGTTGCGTTTCGGCTCCTCGAATCTTCTCGTTTTTCTTCGCCCCCTTACGATCGTCAATAAAAAAGATAAGTTGGTGAAATATTTTCTTCCAAAATTGGGAAAAGTGTCCGATCTGACGAAAGCGTGTACGGCTACGATTTTTTTTAAAACTCTGTGAAAAATAGATTCCATCGTAAACAAGTGGAGGAACTCTTTCGCCAAGATGCTTCGTATAGAAAGTGTCAGTTATGACACGAGCGTAGTTACGGATAAATATATTTCGAAAAATACATCGAAAAAAGATTCACTTGAGCGAATGAAACGTTTGGACCGCGATTGAAGGATGCCAAGCGTTTATGCGGACGTGACCGGACCACAATCCTCTGGTGGCCATATTCTCTAGATAAAGGACAGAACTTTCGGGTCGTCGATGCTCTGGGTTATCAGTAGAACTGATTAAAACCATTTTCATTGATTTATAGAACTGATTCAAATAATTTTTTTAATAGTTTCAGTAGTGAAATAGAATCATGAGAATTTCCCGAGTAAGAATAAGAAGGTATAAATGCGATCTGTGAATTTGATGAAAAGTTATTTACTAAAAGAGACCGAAGTGCGTGAAGCAAAGTGAATCACACCTGTTACTTTTAGGATGTCTTCGGTTTATTGGAGACCCCTGTGTTGATCAGAGGGTTAATACCAAAGAATTACGGTTTGTATCATCTAGTTTGAATGATTTTTTTTTTTTATGTCTTTTGCCGAGTAGTTTTTGACTTTTGCCGTGCACGCTTTTGTCAAACAATTTCTATAATTTTGTAAACATAGAAAAAAAATCCTCTTTTCTTACGGAACGTTTATTAAGCCAGGAAACCCGGCTGAGGGCATCAACGATTTTCTTGATCCGTCCAGGCTTCTTCTTCAACATTTGACTTTCCCCCACTCCCGAATCAGCCGCTTCGGAATTATCCTCGATTTCAATGTGCGTCGTTTCGTCTTCCGCGATCTCCTCGGTCGACCAAGATTCGGTATCGGCGATCGAGCTTGACGACCAATCGCCACTCTTCGAGTCCAATTTTCCCTTTCGCTTTAATTTCGATTTGAGCTTTCGGTGGGCTTGAACGACGAAACACGAGGTTGGACTCTCCTCGCCGGAAGTAGTGTCACCCCTCAATGGCTCGTTGAAAATCTTCAATAATTTCGGATGAAAATAAAAATTTACCAATGTCATCAGCCATTGGGAAAATAATTGGTCGTACTTGGATCGTCACGTCGTCGCGTGGCTTTTGAGCTTCCACGTCTTTGTAATGGCTTCGTTCCTCTTTGGTAAAATCCAATGCTTCGGGTTCTCCGTCCTGATAAGCTGTCATTGGAGCCTCGGAGTTAAATCATCGTTGATGAAATTGCGAGTATTTGGCTCGAAAAGAATTACGAGCCAAGTAGTTACGGGGGATGTTGAATTTTACTCTACATATTCCACTCGTACTCTTTTTCACATGCACAGTTTTAGAACTTTTAGATGCACAGTTTAGAATAGTCGTAAATTCGTTTGGACAAGATTGTCGAAAAAAAAATATTTTTATTTCTTTCCTCAAAGATAATCGGTTAGGGACAAAGTAGTTTTGAGTTTCGCCGTGCACGCTCTTGTCAAACAGACCAATCGTAAAGAACTCTCGATTACATTGACTGTATTCCGTTGATGAGGATACGCCTTCCGTTTCCTCGGTATCTCGTGCGGATTCGTCCTTGCTAACTTCCGTCGTTTCTGATATGAGTTTTTCTTCATCTTCTCCAGCATCTCCAAAGATTTTCCTCGTTTTCGTCGTAACTTTTTTTTCTTTTCTACGAACGGCTTGCTGATCCTCCGAGGAGTCTCTGTCATCAATAGAAAACGCATTTGGTCCTATTTTATTCGACAGTAAGGTACCTGACCCATGTAAGGCCCACCTTATTTATTTTTAAGTACAGAAAATACTATGAATTTCGAAATAAACAAAAATGTTTATTTAATCATTTATTCAATAATCAACGTATTGATGATAATTTTGGTTCAGAAAACAATGTTCACTATTAACTATAAACATTTTTAAAAAAAGCCTCTTCTGGGCCTTATTCAGACCATTTCTTCTTAAGGCCGTCCTCTAGTTTCTCGAGTCGAAAAAATCGATTTTTTTTCTTTGTAAATCATATCTACATGTGTAGAAAATATGTGCCAAAGGATTTTTCGATATTCGAAGTGGTTCATAAGTAATGGCCCTGGAACGGAGCAGGTGAGTATAAAATCACATGCGCGAACTTTCTAACGCGTTTTTCTCGAAACACCATTTTTCGAAGCGATGACCACGATATTTCAGAAACTACTGCATCGATCTTGTTCAAATTGATGCAGCATCTTTAATATATTGTAAGCCAGCGATTGAACTAGGATTATCATGATTGCATGGATAGTTTTTTTCCTACGAGTGAAAAACTTAAGAAAAAATGAGTAAAAAATAGAATGTAATTTTCAAAAGTGTATAAAAAAGTCAATTTTTGTAATTTATAATTCCCTATAGTTTAATCGCTGGTATTGAATATAAACATCAAATTTCCGTTTGGTTTTTTTATTATTTCGGATAAGCAGAACAGCCGCAATCTTGGTCACTGTCAAGCATCTCTTTTTCTTGATGTCTTCCTGTCGGCCACTATAACTTTTATTCTATTATGTATTTTGACATCAACAAATTTGTAAAGCTTTTTTAAATATTAATAAAGATCATGCAAAAAACAATGCGATTGATTATCTCGGTGGTTTGCCCGTAAAAAATTATTGAAAAAGCCGTAAAAAAAACAGCCGCGAAACTAGAGGACCGCCTTAATAAGGCCATGACTGTTATAACTTCGTGCATAAAAATTTGTTTAAAAATATATTATCTTCAATTTGAAACCTAAATTTTGATAACAACATGTCTAGTGCTGATAAACCACTACATATAATTAGAATAAAGATTCACTAAGTAATATTTAAAACATTTTTGGTTCTCGAAAGTTTTTGTACGTCGAAATTTAAGAAATACCTACGCGCGATCGTAAGCACTGCCTTCTATCGATTGCAAAGGAGATCTGCAAACAGTTCTAAGAAATTAGGCCTCAATAAACAAAAGTAAAATAAATTGGGTTTTCAAGGACTAATATTAGACTAGAGCCCTGTGTAATTCATTTTTTTGTTATAATATGGAATATGAAATATAAAAACTTTGTTTCGAACAGTAGTCAATAAATCCCATTAACATTTGTTCCCGCTATTAGGTTATGAGTTATAGTGATTGTAATGTGAGATGAAACATACTTTCAGAATGTTGAATTTTTATTCCTTAGGTGTACATGATCAGGTATTTTAAGGAAAAAACCGAATTCAGGTTAACTGAAAATATTTTATTCATTGTTTTCCACATGATCAATTATTAATATATTATCGAGATGCCGGGCGGGAGCTACCACATTGTACCTCCATTGTGCCATTGTAAATCGATTTTCATATAAAATCATTAAAATAACAAAACAAAAAAATACTTTATCTTTAATCACTGTTTCGCAATAAACTTATAAAATACTTTTTGGAGTGAAAAGAAATATAAATCGGACATTATAATACAAATCTTTCACTGAGAAAAAGATTTTTATTTAAAAATGGAATAATATGGCAACATCGGTTGTTATTAACAACTGCAACGCGAGGAATACATCAACTGATTTCTCTTTATTGTTAATTCCTTTTTCCTATGTTTTTTTTAACAAATGATAAAATAAAGTAGGGCTTATAATTATTTAAATATTTTTTCTAATGGTCTAATACTTTGTCTATCGAGGCCATGAATCGCCGATCTCCTTTGATTGGGTTCTATAGAAATTTCGACCATTCAAAATTAGACACTCGACGATGAGAACTCAATCCGTTTGAATTTGTAGTTTTGGATATTTAAAACGCGGGCTTTATTAGGCACATGGGTCAGGTACCTTATCTTATCTTTTCCATGTCGATTACTTTTTCCAACTGTTTGTTTGGGTTTGTTTGGGTTATCCATGGAAAACTCACTTTTCCTCACTCATATCAGTCAAATCGCCATAATCCATTGGGGAACGACAAATGGTGCAGAGATTTTGAAGATCGGCGAAACATTGGATGCAATAGAGCCCGATACAACCGGGAGTCGGACATCTGACGTGGGGCTGATTGTCATCTCGTTCCACCGTGCCACAAAGGAGGCAATTTCGTTCGTCAGTCGAAAAACAGTGACGGAGAATTGGACACACCGCGAGCATACGCTCTTTGCATGTGATTTTCTCAATCGGCTGCCCATCGTTCATTCCAAATTTACGACGGAGTTGGCGCCTCGCGTATTTCAAAAAACTTCCTCTGGACCTCCATGGTAAATATGGATAAAATAATGGTTCTCGTATAACGAAAATAAAAGTAACAAAAAACCGTTTTCCCTGGAGCCTAATCAAAATGGACGATCAAATCATCGTAAAAGACCATCAGGAATTGGGTAAGATCTAGTTCGAAGCTAATGATCCTACCTTACAGTGAATATTTAGCGATGAGTTTCCTTGTCAATGTTGAAAGATACAGTAAGTCATTGATTAAATTTCGACTCGAAAGAAAAGAAGAAAAATTGGAAAATTCCATCGAAAGACCGATTATTAGTATTACGAGTAAATTATCGTTACTAGTAATAATAATAATCGTTTTAATGTCTTATAAGTGTTTTTATTACCAATAATAATAAGTAATAATCAATAATAATAATAATAATAATAATAATAATAATAATAATAATAATAATAATAATAATAATAATAATAATAATAATAATAATAATAATAATAATTCGTGGACACCAACAATAACATCAGGGATGAAAGCGATGCAACTAATTAAGACCTCACCTAGAT
>JAPYZJ010005593.1:0-11336 GCA_030522765.1 Ophioninae sp. B BG-2022a
CTGAACTAAATAAAAGGTTTCCAATCGATATTAAATAAAAAGTGCCGTAATTATTGCACGCCTATAGCAAATTTTAACAGATAGGTACAGTATTATTTCGTAAAATCAAAATTTGATGTATTGATGGTAAATATGATCTAAAAGGGAACATTCTTACGCGTACGAATGCACCCCCTGTATGTCTGTCTGAATGTGCACCAGGCCTTCCACCAAATTAAATTAAAACTTAGTACAAATTCTAATTTAGTTTAAAAAAATATAACAACAAAAACTCAAAATAAACAATATTGACTTTAATTAATCATCACTATTTCGTTAAATCATGAAAATTGCGCCTACAACTGCGAATTGAACTTCAGTAAAAAATTTCCTCAAAGCACGTGAAAACACGTTATGTCTTTTCAACTCACGCAGAGTAACGCCACAGTCGCGACACTCCACTAGCAGCGTGGCGGCTGTTATGTCTACGCACACATGCAAAGGCATGTTTGTGTGCCCTTTAGTTTTTCTGATTTTCTAATTGTACAAATATGCCCCGCGTACGAACAGTGACCACTTTCCCCTACATATATTTATTACTTTCATCCATAGAATGGCGCAATTCATGCTCTTCGCTTTTCTCATAGTTTCAATCATTCTTTATGGGAAAGAGATTTTCGTAGGATCGAGGGGAGCCTCAACTGTGAGGAGCAATGCTTAAAAGTGGCTTCTCTTCTCCTTGTGGGTTATATTACGATGGAAGCGATGAAACTAAGTGCGAGAAAGAAAAAAATCGTCGGCGGGTGGCTTGGGGAGGGGGGGGGGAGGAGGAAAAAGATTGAACCGGCAAGAGTCTTGCCTGCACGCAATCGATACAAAAAGATAGACTTCGCAGTGTTGTATAACCGAGGTAAACGCATACAATTGTCCTCCGCGAGTTTCCTCCGCCTCCTCCCCCCCCCCCCCTTCTCGCTCGCGGGTTCTCTCTATCCGTTTACTTCGTTTCTTCGGAAATACTCAATAATGGTGTTGCGATCGCATATTCATATTTCGGAAACCAAGTAATCGTGGATTCTTGATTTTCAAGCAAACGTGTTTTTTGTTTTTTTTTTCGAATTTTCAGTATCCTGGTTTGGAAGCGGATTTGATCGGTTGTTTTCCCATCCGTTATCCGGGGAGTCAAGAGATTCGAGAAATCCCATTCATTCTCGTGTAGACCGAGGGAGGATAGGAACGCGGGAAAATGGACAGAGCGAAGGTAAAAAAGGAGGGATGGGAAGAGAGAGAGAGAGAGAAAGAGAGAGAAAAGAAAAAACTGCAGAGAGCGAGCTATTGTAGTATCGTAAATTAAACACGAGACCTAGAAGCTATTGAGTAGTCGACACGGGCATCGACCGCCCGGTAAAGGTTACGAGCGAGCGAAAAGCGTTTCTGCCGTGAATACCGCCAGCTGTCACTGTTGCACGACACACGCGATAAGCGCGGGGTGAGAAAGAGCGCGGAAGAGTATCCGCGGGGTGGAGGAGATTCGGGCTCCCGCGCGGGCCGCGGAGTGGGAGAGAGACGGAGCGCAGTCGGTGCCGAGCGATCGGAGCGAGAGCATCGATCATCTTTAGCCGCAACGACCTCCTCGTTTCTTTCTTTCGCTTCCCCTCCGCTCCACACACGGATGACGTCAGGCCATGTCTCTTTAAAAAGTACGGCAGGCAAACTTTGTTTTTTTTATATATGTATCTTTCCGTACGTAAATCGCTACGGGCATACTCGATCGAGGGAATTGACGTATGTATACCCCAAGATCGTCGCGCGTACTATGCCTCTTTAAATGCATCGACGTACGGGTTACCGTCCACCCCTCGGGGACGAACGGGGTACGAACGGTAAAATACGTCATCGAATATCAGTGTTGGTGGGTCATCGGGCTATATGATGCTTCGAATTCACAAAGCACCTATATGTTCTCTGTTACTTTTATTGCTTAGCTCCCCGTCTGCGTATGTACATCCGGTTAACGTCACAGACACATACGCGATTGTGAAAAATGGAATACGGAATCTCGTACAACGTATCTATCCTTTGCATGAGATACCTATACACGCACACACACACACGCATAAATGGAGAACTCGCATTAGCGAAGATTCCCCAAGAGTTGACATACTTCGTATTTTTAAAATGTTACGTCGATTACTCTTCTATGCGTTTGCAGATATCCTTAAAAACATATATAACAAAATACCACAGCCCGATTACTTTAAGTTCATTAGATTTATGAAAAATAAAATAGTTGAAAATGCACGCAATCGAAGTACCAACAAAACAATCTACGACATGGAGTTGAGCGGATTTTTCACGAATCACCGTTTAAAAAAAAAAAAGTATCGAAAGAACCCCCATTTTCCGCGCGTTTGGTCGTCAGTAACCCGTAACGGTTCTCATAACCTCCAAAGTGCGCCTCCACCGTGACAGAGCGCTACAGAGCTTTTAGTCTCCCCGCCCCGTGTTTACACGATCTCCGGCTGTCGCATTGTTCGCACGGGCGAATTTTCGTCTCCGGCCGCGACAACCGCCTGAGGTGGGGATAACTGTTGAATACGCAATGTCTCACCGTGCGCGACAACTTTGCCAACAAATACACGCGCGCGACGAGTTCTGAATACAAAATCCTTGGGAATAATGTGACCCGCTTTGGATCTCCCCGAGTCACGAAATTCAAATTCGATTAGTAACATTCAGACAACTTAATAAGCGAAACCCAAAATTCTTTAATGGAATTCTCAATCATTGTCTTACCAACGGTTACTCGACAACACCCGTGCGCCACCTACGATCGCTTGGCCTCACTGCGCAAGCGCGAGGTACTCTCGCGAGGTAAAAAAGAAAACGACTATCGAAAGGATTCCCAAAATCGAAGCGCTGACAACATACTTTACGGAACGCCCAACCTGCGACGATGAATAATGTTTGACCGGTATTCTCGAACGTAACACTCTGATAGAAAGATCGATCCGTTGACGTCATCGGTAAAAGGTACGTGTGTACGAACGTAGACATACACACACAAGCGCGCGCACACACACTCAGAAGAATATAGATTGAATTCGAGGGGGGGGGGGGCTTAGCGATTCGCATTTGCACAGCTGTAAAAGCCCCTTCCATTCGACACTCGTTCTTGTTAAAATGCCCCCCCCCCCCCCCTTCGCCATATATATATACACACACATACAGGCAGAGGTTATTATTCGAACTCTGGTTCCTATTTGATCGACGAGTATTGCGCGTACCTATCTGCTGGCTACAGCGGTTATCCCATCTGCCCACACACACACCCTCTATGCACCGAGTGTCAACTGAATCCGCAATCGGTTCTACATTCGGGACACGTATCCTCCCGATCGTACACACAGCCTCATATTTCACAATCACGCTAATTCGCAGCTATGCACAGAGCCACCCGCGAATACACGCACACTCTTGAACCTACACCCTCTATCCGAAGTGGTATATTTATTATCCCTTATACCGATCGACACGACCTTTCAATGCGGGAAAAGAGGTTGAGTGTCGGATGTGCTCTATCTATGCATTGAATAACCGTCAGGTATATATACGCTAAACGTGGTAGAACAGTACAGATAAATCAAACCCGTTTTTTTATAGCGGCAATATCAACGGGGTTTAACCAATAGCTGTAAAGAGAATCGTTTGCCCGGTCGTTATATCAAGTCGAAATTTGCAAAAAAAAACCTTTATATTTTAGTGCCCGTGTATATAGTTTTTCCCGAATGAATCACAGTAATGTAGATGCAGGTTTTATTTTAAAATGTGTCAACTTTTTAATCGGATTGAGGTTCGCCGAAAAAAAGTTGACGCTACGAAAATATATATCATGCCTAGCACCTCAGTTTTTCTGATTTCTTTGTCAAAAGTCAAGATTTATTGTTTTCAGTGTTCGGTTCCCAGTGACATCTGATTCTTTCATATGTCATATATAGAGTAACGAGCAAACGTCTAAATAAAAAAAGTGTTTGGTAGCGCCATCTATGCGTTGCCATTCCAACCGCACTCCCGTCGACTTCCCCGAACCACCGAAGTCAGAGTGCATAGAAGGACAGTTCTTGAGGATTATATGTGCCGATTCTGCTGGGGGCTGCCCCCATTGGTAGTTCTCGAATAGCGGCGCTGACGGCGGTTTACATTCTCGCTCTCGCTTGTTCTCGTGGGTTTAAACGTTGGGAGAATAATGGCGTCCTGCTTACTCTTGCAAATGTTATGCTTGGAGGCATGTCGTGCCTTGCTGCCTTTTATAGGTGTTATAACATACAGAGTGCCCCATGATGGTATGGCTTCCGTGAAACTACACATGCAAACGCTCACGTAGACCTTCCCGACGTTGGCCAGCTCAAGGGACGGGCCTGGTTGGCTGCCTTGAAAAATTAATAATAATTCAGGGGTTGATCTGGGAACCATATATGCTTATATCAATCGACTCAGAATTTCATCCCCCAACCCCCCACTTCACGGATGACATTCCGACCTGAGACACCCTGTATATCTTATATTAACGATTCGTAAAAAAACACCGTTCGCTTAAAGTGGACGCTCGTCACGCCACCAGGTGGCAGTTCGGGTTGCAGAATACTTGTCTTCAAGCCGCCCATAAGAACTGTTCTATGTACGTCTGACTTCGTTGCCCGAACTATTCGATTACCACAAACCGAGCCGTCAATTCGTTCATTATTTTCTTGTCTTTGGAGTACAGCAACTACAGAAATTATCGTTTATTCGGGTTACTCGTCGTTTGCCGTTTAATCGGAGGATTTTTGATTAATTGTTGTAAGTACAGAACAGGATTCTATGTTTTTTCGCTTTTTCGTTCCTTTTTAATTTCGCCAGTCATCGCGCCGAGCATCTCCCGGTTGACAATTTTGTTTATTTCGTTGGCTGGTCGGAACCTACGATCGCCGCCTCGGTCGTGATTTATCGTAAAATCACATCAGTGGGTGAAGCCTATCTTCCTGTTATTTCAAACTGCCTCGTTCACGATCTCCGGAGCAATCTTTCTTCGAACCCTGCGTGAGCATAACCTCACTTTCGAAACTACCGCTCTCGTTTCTTGGCCCGGCAATTTTTCCCATTGTTTCCTTTCCCACAAATCAAAGTGCACCGTGACAATGCACTTTCGTATTATGTTACTAAGTTAGACTGTCCTTTGGGATGTTATAATTCTCGAAAATCCTTGCTTGCTTTTGTAGAAAGCAACGTCAGGTGAGAAACAATGGCTGACTCCGCTGCCAACTCCGGTAAGATAATTATGATGGAGGTGGACTACAGCAATAACTGCGATACAAAAATTCCCGAATGTATAAAATTGGCCAAGGAGGGAAAACTTCACGATGCTCTAGATCAGCTATTAGCGCTGGAAAAACTTGCCAGAACGGTAAGAGAAAATAGAAGAACATTGGAAGCAATAAAAAAAATAGCTTTTTATTATGTTTTTTTTTATATAACATAATATGTATATAACAGTAACAAAAATTTTCCATTGGTGTTATCATTGTGCATATTTGAATAATAGACAAGGGAAAATCGTGCTAAAACAGTGACTAAAATATCCGAATATTAGGAACATAAAAGATAAATAATATAGACTCAAAGTAAGAATAGTTTCATCTTTGGGACAGTATGGGAAATTCAACGATTGCGCGTGTTACTTCTCAGGGTGCCGACATGGCTTCGACATCAAGGATTCTCGTAGCAATTGTGGAAATATGTTTCGAGGCCAAGAACTGGTCAGCACTGAACGAGCACATAGTTTTGTTATCTAAACGGCGATCGCAGCTGAAGCAAGCAGTTACGAAAATGGTGCAGGAGTGTTGCACGTACATCGATAAAACACCGGATCGAGAAACGATGATAAAGCTGATCG
The DNA here is from genome assembly GCA_030522765.1 of Ophioninae sp. B BG-2022a. Taxonomy (NCBI): domain Eukaryota; kingdom Metazoa; phylum Arthropoda; class Insecta; order Hymenoptera; family Ichneumonidae; species Ophioninae sp. B BG-2022a. The sequence goes on from JAPYZJ010005593.1 coordinate 5,909, forward strand.
AGACTCTGCGCACAGTTACCGAAGGAAAAGTACGAGCTCGCGTTAGATTTGTTTATCAATGAGATTAGACCAGCAAAAGTATACGTCGAGAATCCATCAAAAGCGGAACCCCTTCGCGATGGTGACAGTTTTAAAAAGATGACACAAAGGTAATTCTCATTTTGTCAGATTTACGTGGAAGTAGAGAGAGCGCGTCTCACTCATCGATTGGCCAAGTTGAAGGAGGAGGACGGTGACCTGACGGGCGCGACAGCGGTGATGCTCGAGCTACAGGTACTCACGCGCTCATCCGTTTGCAGAGTTAAAAAAATAAAAGAATTTACGTAATAAATAATATTGAAAAAATAAATAAAAAATTTATCGAAGCCTTTTAAATGTGAAGGTCGAGACGTACGGCAGCATGTCACGTCTCGAGAAGGCCTCGCTCATCCTCGAGCAAATGCGCCTATGCCTCGCCAAGCAGGACTACGTTCGCACGCAAATTATTGCCAAGAAGATAAACACGAAATTCTTCGAAGACGACAAAGACGTCGAGACGCAAATGCTCAAATTGAAATATTACGAGTGAGTTGACGAATCGAGTTAGGAGAGCCACAAAAAAAAACGTGGCCGAAGAATTCATGGATGATAAAAGCGTTCGTTTCATTTATTTTTCCGCTTTTATTGTCACAGTCTGATGATGGAACTCGCGAGACACGAGGGATGGCACTTGCAGCTGTGCCGGAACAATCGCGCGGTCCTCGACACGCCGGCGGTCAAGGAGTTCCCGGAAAAGCGCAAAGTCGCGATGTCCCGAGCCGTCATGTATCTCGTCCTCGCGCCTCACGAACCCGAGCAAGCTGACATGACGCACAGGCTGCTCGCTGACAAATTTATCGATGATATTCCAACCTATAAGTCAGTATCGTAATTTCATGAAGATTGGGCAGGAAATTGTTTCTTTTTTCGTCGCACACTCAACCATTTTGTAATCTTTCAAAATATTCCGTACAGGGAACTTTTGCGACTGTTCGTGAACCCGGAACTCATAAAATGGTCGGGTCTCTGTGAAATCTATGAAAAAGAGCTGAAGAGCACGGAGGTATTCAGCGAGTCGACCGAAGAAGGTCGGAAACGCTGGAGCGAGCTTAGGAATCGAGTTGTCGAACACGTAAGAAATCTACTACCGTTTCGAAATCCTTCAACCTTTTTTTTATTGATTTCTTCATCTCTCCCCATTTCAAATACCTGAAACTTCACTTTCCTATGTTCCCATGAGAAACCATGCCGGATCATCCGACTTTAGATTTATTCCCTGAAAGCTCGATTTTCCCTTGACTTTGATCGAGATCTCGTACTCGTATCCTCGTGTCATTAAGTTCAATAAAAGACAGCATTTTTTCGGGTTATCGTAGAATATCCGGATAATGGCCAAGTACTACACGAAGATAACACTGACGCGGATGTCGGAGCTGCTGGATCTTCCAACACAGGAAACCGAGGCGAGTCTCTGCAAGCTCGTCGAGTCCGGGATAATAAACGCTCGGACTGACCGGCCAGCGGGTGTCGTCAGATTCACCGGTGCCCAAGAACCCGCCGCGATTCTCGACGCATGGGCGGCCTCACTGTCCAAACTGATGGGTCTCGTTAATAATACGACCCATCTGATTCATCAGGAAGAAATGCTCGCGGTTGCGCGCTCGTAATAACTCGATCTCCACATTACGCTCTCCCGTATCTCTTATTTTTCACAAAAATATAACATTTTTCTCTGTGAGCATCGTTTTTATCTCGTTCTCTCACTGTTGCATCGCGAGTTCCCATTCTGAAAGCGAGGGCGAACAAAAACCACTAAAAAAGGAAAAAATACGTCGTAGAACGCATTGGTAATTAAAGTCTGTATTTTTCACATTCGGTTACATCTATGTTTGTGTATATATGTACACGATAATCACAATCGTACGATCGTAAAAATTAAGTCATAGTAAAAAAACATCCGCGAATGGCCGCCCACCTCGAATCTCGGCGAGTGTCTGGAATGCCCTGCGGAATTATGTGCGCTTACTCCTCGTCCTACCTTCGGTCCGAAAATACGAGAAAAACTGAACCCTTTCGGAAATACGCATAAACCGGCCCTCGCGAAACTACCCAAAAATCGTTCTGTTGAATATTCCATTGCATTGATTCCGCACGGGAGGAAAAAAGGAAATAACAACAAGAACGAGTGACAATCTTATCGTAACGACGTTCGATAATTGAGCGGAGAAAAATGCGCGTCAAGTTCAAGCCCGACTGGAATTTTCGATCGCCTTTGTTTCATTACAATATCGTTGATCGATAAGAGAATAATTTTCTTTTCTCAGATCTCCAACGGAGAATAAATAAATAAGTGTCGCATTCTATTGGAGCGCGGAATTTTTTTATTTTCGAATCGTCAGAGATCGGTCGCTATTTATGTTCGCGCGATATGCTCGACGTGTTATTCGTAAGGCAGCGCAGTTTCAACGTTCGTACGATACTATAGAAAAATATGGATTATCATGCCGTAGAGCATTGATTGTTTTTCTTCACCCATCATTATCATCATCATCTTCGTAAATCTTAAATATTAAAAGTTTCGACCCCCTCAAAAAGTGCCCTTTTTTGTCATCAGCTGACGACCTTTTTCATTTCACGTGGAAAATTCCACATAGGCCGTTGAAAAATTGTCAAGGCACTGCATGCCGCGACTCCTCGCGTTCGACCTTTTCCATTTTTGTTTGTTTCGTTTTTTTTTTTCTTTTTTAATTAATGAAAGTCGCAACGCGTGCCACGACAATAAAAGCGACGAGTAAACGCGTGCGGTCGAGATCGGTAGTAGAGATGAACGTATTACGTAAATTTCTGCCTCGTGACGAGAGGATTTTGTACGCGCATTAAAAGGTCTCGTACGTAATTGACCGTCGTCAACGGGAGCCGATCGCGCTCGGAAACTCTCCGCACAATTCACCCACTCGACCAAACGACAATTACTCGATTCTGCGCTTTTTTTCTCGCTCCTCTTCCTCTTTACGCTTTTTATTTCCAGCGACGAATGACAAAAATTCTCGCCCGCCTTGACGTACGTCCGTTCAATGTTACTCGACCGATTAACAATCATTGGCTCGTTCGCGAAGATAAAACGCCGCAGAATCAAGGTGCCGTCCAATTATTTCCGAATAAAAATGTGAATTGACGAAGGCGAGCCCACAATCACTTTTTTATTAAAAAATCTTAACGATAACGAACTCTCAAATGATAAACAAAACCTTTTCATGAAAAACCGATGCATCGGAACCGATTTTCCGGAAAATGTTGTCAATTCGTTAAGGTGTCAGAAGATATAAAATGAAATTTAGAAGAAACTGATTTTTCTTTCGTTTCAAGGAACAAAGAACGAGCAACGCGAAAGTCTCACGAACAATTTCCCGCGATTTTTCCATTTCTTCAATAATATTTGGAATTACACCTCGAATACCCAATTTCAGATTGGATTTTTTATATTTTTTCTTGCGAAACTGTCTCTAATGATTTGATACGTTTTCAGACAGATTCGGGACTTGAACCCTTTGATTGGCAATTATAGATTTTCGTTTGGCGCCGCTCCATAAATATTCGATTAAGAATGAAATTGGGATTAAAAAAAGCCCGCCGATCAATTATTTATCGAACACAAAGAAAAATTCCTCGTCACCGAAAAATTCGCCCGTGGTCTCATAGAAATTTCTAACGACCGTCTACGCTTCCTACCTCACAAATAAAAACTCGGCTCGATAGTCGTATAGATTTTTTCATTCCACGTTTCTTCACTGGTATAAACGGTAGCTCAGTCGCCTCGATAACGTCTAAACACTAATTAAGTCCACGTGGGTTAAGTCGTGGCTGAAATTTCTTGCCAGTTGAAGAAGCGATACGCGGATCGGTAGAGCGACCTTGCTCGAGTTTCCTCGTATAGAGTGCGTGGCGAGAATAGCGACGGAGATGTTACTCATCACGAATATATCCTTCCTTTCCCTCTCACACATACACACACGCAGGCGCAAACTGATTGATCATTTATTGTAACATTCGATCGAAATCGTCGCTGATCCGATATGCCCACTGCTTATCGTGCAAATAACATGTATATGTGTTAATGATAAAGCGATCGCGCAACCGGGATCTTGGATACGTCACTGGCAATCATAGCGAGCGCTGATCTCTCAAAAATTGAAAATATCACCACGAAATGACGGCAGGGAAACAATGAGAAGCAAAGAAAACGTGTGATCGCAATGGATTGCCTGCACTGAATGATTTTCATTTATTTTGTACTGATTCAACCGAGTTCGATTATTTTTATCCGGATTTGTACTGACCAACTAATTTCTGTGATTTTCTTTCCAATTCTCTTTTTTTTTCGAATAGGCCGTGTCCAGCGATTTTCTTTCGCCGATATTCGCAAAGATGAATTTCTTCTCGTCGCGTACTCGAGGAATGGCGCAAACGCGATGCTCTTCTATTTTTCTCCTTTCTTAGTGTTTTCCTGAGTCCGTTTACAAACCAGAGCCAATCTTTGACCGCCTAATGGAAAACGAATATTCGTTCCTGTTCCTCCCTCAATTTGTCACGCTTCTCGGATTTCTCGGACGAGTTCACCGTCGCCGTCATGCTCGCGGATTAACAAATATTTTTGAGGAACAAGGATCCTCGCCGCCGCGATGGCTCATCGTTTTCAAGGCTTCGATCTCTCGGGACCACCCCCACCGCCACCACCCTGTTCGCCTACCGGACTTCCCGCTCCGCTCATACAGGACGGCTTCGCGTCTTCGAAAACCATGAAAAAGAAACGGAACGAACCACGCTCTGTTATTAAACACTTGTATCTTCAATGGCTAAACAAAACAAATAGCTTATCTATTTTTGAAATGGAAAGGAAAAACTAAACAAAAAGGTAACTTAAGCAACATCATCAACATCATTTCAAAATTTTTAGAGAGGCAACCAATTGTTAAGTAGTTCACAATATGTAAAAAAAAAAATTTCTTAAAATCCCATACAAAATATATCGTTATTTGATGGATAAAACATTGGCAATAACAAAAATAGACTGAATTATTTTATCATATGTTTTGGTTATAATTATTGTTGCTATTCCATGAAGGTTATTGTTATTATTTTCAGTAATAATAACAATGTCAAATTCTGGTGTTTTTTTATTTCCCGCCTCCCGCTAAATGCAGATAAAAATTGGTAGAAAAATTCATACTAATGTTCAAAACATTAATTTTGAGGTACGAATTATAAAACTTACGAATGATTTTTTCACATTTTTAAATCCTGTTTTTTTCTAGAATGTTCCTTTAAAGCTGCGTACAGACTACGCGCGGCAGCCGCGCGAGCCAATGCTTCGCATATGACCGTCGATTCGGGTTTAACATTGGCTCGCGCG